>VOQK01028722.1:22462-40067 GCA_015052645.1 Benitochromis conjunctus | reverse complement strand
TAAAACAAAAAGCAACACAAAGCATAGGCATCTCAAATAAATACATAACTTAAGAATCCCAGAATGAAGAATGCCAAAAGAATAGATACTAACAGACAGAGCTCATTTATGGACACTTTTGTTTTATAAAGTGATGTGATATCCGTCTAACAGCTGGAAAAGAAGCTTTAGTGCTTGATGTGGTCTTTTATTTTCCTTTTTGAGCCTTTTCATTCCTACACTGTTTTGGATGCCTGGTGTTAAGTGGAGGAGAATTCTTAGCTAAGATTTATGGATTTCACTCTGCCAAGTCAAAGTTGCGTTGCATTTCATAAAAGCTCAAAGGACTTCAGTGCAATGTCCTTAAGAAACTTTATTGTAATTGCTAATCTTAAATGAATTCACAAAAGCTTACATAATCAGGCTCCGTAGTGGCCTCGTGGTTCCTCTTAAAGCTTTGGGTTTGTGAATGCTTGGGAACATCTGTTGGAAACTCCAAGGTGCCATTATGGAAATCCTCCATTTACTCATATTCACAGTATCCACCGTCATGCTGAAAAATGATGAAAAAGTATTTGCCAATGAGACACTTTGCAGATGTTACGGCATAGTGGATCAAAATCCGATGGTACTTTTCTGTGTTCATAAATCCATCCATCCAACAAGACATCCAACACCACTGACCGAAATGAAGCCCAAACCATGACAGAGCCTCCACCATGTTTTACAGATGGCTTTGGACACTCACTGTTGTACCTCTCTCCTGACCTCCTCTGTATGCATTGACAAGATTTGAACCAATTTTTTTACAGTTTGAATTCAACACTCCATCAGACCTGTTGCCACTGATTTTTAGTCCAGTGCATTTGTAATGTGGCATACCTCAGCCTTTCTCCCCTTTTCCCCTCCTTATGAATGACTTCTTGACAGCCAGCCTTCCACTGAGACCATTTCTGATGAGGCTTCAGACTTTAAATGGATCAACTAAAGGTCCAGATGCATCTCTCAGGTCCTGTCTTTTGTCTGTTTCTTAAGGACATAACTTTCAGATAGTTTTCAGCTACTGGAGATAGTCCACCACTTCCGCTTTTGTCCTCCACTTGTCCAGGTTCCTCAATTTTTTAAAGACACAGTACACGCCAAGCTGACATTTGCCAGTATTTCATTTACTAGCTTAATGAGGATCAGTTTTTGGTACAAATACTATTTTATGTTTGTCTAAATGTGTTGTCTTTGGCATGTTTCATAAATTAAGCTAAACAAATGATGTGTTTTTATGGGAGGCTGCTGGTAACAAATTGCCTAAAGACACAATTAAACATCTGTTCTTTCCTAAGTTATTTGTTTTATGCAGACACAACACCGGTTCGTCCTTTGTATTAGGTGCCTTTTTAATGCTCGAACGCTTCATAGGTCAGTGTTAAGTGACTTAATAAACAACAAAACTTTTCCGTGAAAATGGTCACGTCCAAGGGCCGGACTGAAAACAGTTTTTAAAAAAAGCCCGGAGAGCTGTTGCACCACACAACTTTAAATAATGACGGGAAAGTCCGGCTCTTTGGAAGGAAAATATAAAGAACGCGCAAAACCTTTGCACAGCCTATGTGACCCTATGTGCTTTAAAAGATTAACAGAGTACAGGTATTAATGTCTTGTCTTAGGCCATAAATGCTAAAATATAAATAAAGGCTAATATGTCTAATATGAAGAGCTGTTGGTTACAGTACTAATGTAGTAATGTAGTACCAAAAAAAAAAAAGATTTAATGGAAATGCTAGTGATGAATTCCTGTGTGTTATATTAGTCAACACACCCTCATATCTAGGTCGATCACACTAACAATCACAATAACCACATCACTCGCAGTTTATCTCGTGCTGAAAAAGTATCTACTCCCTCATAAGACTGGGGGAAAAAACAGCCTCACTAATGTTTTTTTTAAGAACTGCAATGTCCCGTCACACTCCTGACCGAGAAAGAAGAACTTTGCATCTAATCTTAAATGGAACTAGTGACTTTGCCCATCTGCTGTTCATAGTGAGATAAGAACCACTCTCATATCTGTTGCCAAATAAACTGCAGGTAAGAGCAGGTTTGCATAGCACACTTCAGCTAACACTCACAGATTTAGAAACTACATGTTGTTTAGATCTCTGCTAAATACAGCAGCGACTCTAGAAGGTTCCTGCTCAAGGGGAATATATATAAATATATATATATATATGTGTGTGTGTGTGTGTGTGTGTATATATATATAGATATATATAGATATTGTAATGTAGATTCTGTTACTTCACTAATGAGCCAGTCTTAGTGGATCCACTCTTTATGCTTTCTTATTTAAAGCGCACTGCGTCTCTACATTACAAAAGGCACTAACTTTAGAATTAGCGGAGCGTGAATTCCTTCCATTGTGTTTGCAAAATAACATTAAATGCATCTGTGTGTTGTGTTAGCAATAGGTGAGGTGTGATTTTTGCACCACCAGTGGGCCACCAGTAACTTGTCAGCGCCGTGAGAGCAACAGGTTTCATAGTGTGTGACACAATGATCGTGAAAGAGGTGTTGTATAAAATGTGTGAAAAGGCACTTTTGTTTCTGGTGAAACAGCCAGATGCTTTAGCAATATTTACCTCAAACATATGCTCACAAAATATTTACACCCCAAAACACTGACTTTAAGTAATTTGATTGCATGTAAATTTAATTAAATGTTATATTTGATCAAATCTGGTCAAATGAAATTCATGTGACTGGTGTACATTCAGTTTACACCGAGCGTGTTTTAATGATTAAGCATTTGAATAAATAAACCCTTTGACTTGATATATTTCAGCTTCGTCTTACTCAAAGTGATTGCTTCGTGTCTGTGAGGGCAAACAATCATTTTCAGTCAGAGATAAACAGAGCAAAGCAGACAGTGCTCAAAACAGCAGCAAATCTAAAGGGAGCTATCACGACAAAAGCAGGACTGACTGACTTCCTTTCTGCAAGTGCATTAACGTCACAGGAAAAAATCAGCCTGAGCTTGGCGGTTTGGACAGAACATACCAAACACAGAAAGCCCCCGCAGGCAGAGAGACGGCTGGGTGGGTCACGACTGGTCACTCTGCTGCTAAAAAGCCTGCCTGTGGCCTGAGGGAGGAAGGGGTGAAGGAGCAGCTCCCTACTGTGGGGAAAAAAAGGAAAGAAGACAGAGAAGAAAGTCCTGCTGTTGTTGGCTTTGTGTGTTAACTAATCAGTGGCAGCACAGTGAGAACTTGTCACAGTGTCACTACGGGGGGCTAACTGCCATTTGACTGACAAGGCTCGTGAGGAGAGCTTCAGCCTGGTTATCACTGGGTGGGCTTTTAGGAAGCAGGGGAAGAGATAAGTCAGGGGCACCGTTCGACCGAAGCCCAGGCAGACACCAACTGCATAATCACTTAAGGCGGTTAAAAGAGTACCCAGGCCAGCAGGTGTGCTGCTGATGAGGCTGGAATAATGACAAATAAAGCCTGTATTAGTTATGTTAGAGCCCAAAGTCTGCAGCCGAAGGCCACTTAAGGCCTCGTTAACCTCCAAAATCTGTCATTCAAATCTGGAAATGAGTAAGATGCACTAAGAGTTGGTTGCACGTCACTCTGTAGTCACAGCGTGGTTTCACCGTGTGTCATCTCCGACCAGTGACTTCATCCGTGTTTTTCTCAAGGATATCCCTCTCCTTTCGAGGCACAATGAGGCAGCTTCCTGTTTAGAGAGTCCAGTCCTTTGCTCGCCCACCCTCGCACTGCGCAAAGTCCACTGCTCCCGGGGGCTCACGCTTTCATTATTGTAAAGAAAACAATCAAGTAGTGAATTCATAAAGCTGAAAAAAAGAGTGAGGTGTCATCTATTTATTTCAAAACCGTCCTGATGAAAGCTGCCCTCTGTCTAGAGACGCGGCTCAGAATGAAAATGAAGAACCACAGGACTCATGCTGCTGGGTTGTTCAGTCTACAGACTATCAAAATTATATTTAGCTTACAATTATTTGAAGAAGACGCTTGATTTCAAGTTCCTTGTTTTATTTTTAATTTAAAGGAAATAGCTGGAAACTGTGCATGTTTGGTTTTTGTGCTTCAGAAGAAGAAAAAAACATAACTAAGCTGGTTTCTGTCATCTGTAGCTGACAGTCACTTCTGGAAACGCTTGTTAAAATACATTTCATGCAGAGAAGTTTTTCCCTTTTCTGCTGTTTTAAATCACTTGAGTGAACGATAATCAGAGGGCTGGATTAAAGATGTGAGATGAGTGAATTTTAACGGAAGATATTACGAGTTATGGGTTTTTCTTTGTGTTTTGGAAGTGAGTAATGTATGGCTGACACTTCAGTGCCTGTATGTACAAACAGTCTGGCTTGTTCAATGACAGAGAAGGACAAAAACTTTGTGTGTGTGTTGAAAACCCATATCAGAGACGAATTATTACTCAAAGCAGAAAAATGTTTCTGTCTAAACACATGGGTGACAGGGATTTTTTTAATGCTTTATAGATGACATGTTTGCCAAAAAAAGAAAAAGCTGAGTTTTGATGTGTGAGCTAAAAGATAATTACAGCTGAGGCCTATCTGACCAAGTTATTTTCTGAAATCTGGGGTTTCTGGACTGTTAAACAGATCCAGCTGCACCAAGTCTCACAAATGACTGTTTTTTCCACTGGCAAATTAACTTTGGAGTTTTGAGTTCCCTTTGGAGTCTCTCTTTTTTATGAACTGTGGGGAACTGAGAGAGGAGAGGGAGAGTGAAAGAGAACATCAGACAGAACTGAGCAGCAGCACGGAGCCACACTTACACACACACTTGAAATAAAAAAAAAAATCCACTTGGCAGCTCTGTTACAGCAGCCCGTAGCTGCACCCTGGGGACAAACTGATAAGGTGAAGAAAAAAAAAATCTCACTCTCTTCCTCTTCTTCTGTGCCGTGACAAACAGAAACAATCTGTCTTAGAGGAGCAATTTATCATAAGGGCAAAAAACCAAACAAACACACACACACACACACACACATATATATATTTTTTATTATTTTTTTAAATGAAGGGGTCAGACGAAAGAGGGAGAAAAAAATCGTTGAAACACAGAGTCGTAGACCAACCCACTGCTGCAAGTTCAGTCCTGCCCTCCTCTATTCCCACAGCACAGTCGCGTGTGGCTGTAGTGCGCTGTGATCGCAGAGCCTGCGTCCTCTCCTCCGGCCGAGGGATCATTTCAAACTCTTACTGGATATTTCAACGTTTTTAAGGTGCGTTAAAGTTTTAATTCTCTAACGTTTGTTTGTTTGTTTTTTTAGTTTGTTTCTTTTTATTCTGCGTGCGTAAAATGTATGACTCGCTTTCAAAGTTATAGGTATAGTTCATTTTGACTTTACACCGTGTGTTGGACAGCTCTTATTTTACGTATGCCTATTAAGGCTAGACTTCGTTGTTAAATAAATAAATAACAAAATAAATGAAATAAAATACAAAAATCACAGGGCTAATTATGTTATCTATAGGACTTGCAGGTTTGGAGAGGTTAATGCATATTTACGCATGAATGGCAAATGGCTCTGGAAAATGAGGTGGGAGTCACTTTGAAGTTTTTATGTGTAGTAGCAGTGAATTAAAACATTAATTTAAGAAATTAAAAAGCAGAAAACTATAGCTTCTACTGCAGCGAATTAAGGAAAATGATCAATTTCTCGTTATTTCCATTCACGCTTAAACCATTTTCCCCGATGAATTCATTACAGCCATTATGAAGTTGTTACAGTAAATGGTCATTTCCTGCTGGAGACTTCCTTTCCTCATTAGTTATTAATGTGATCCCTATCACGTGTAGACTTATAATTATTATTATTATTGCATTATTGAATATTGGAGAAGTTTAAGTAATCCTCTGTTTCCTTTCCTCCGCTGTTTCACGTCTCACGTTTATTTTTTCCTCTCTTGTTTTACGCAGGTTTGCTCTCATCGCCTCCTAGTGCGCGCCCCAAGCATTGAAAAATTTCATTTTTGGAGGAAACTTTGTCATACCACAGGAAATCCTAAGTGATAGCATCAAAAGGAAGGCTTTCCACCCTGCGTATTTAAGTTCCAAAAGAAGAAACAATGCCCAGGTGGAGGACTGTATGACACTTCATCTGTGGATCTAATCTTAAAATCAGAAAAGGCAAAGAAACAAACAATTCTGGCAAACACAACAACGTGCTGCCCGTGTTGCTGTAGCCCCATCTTTTACCCCAAGGCCTACCTCTGCAAGTATGCCTCAGATGTTTAGTGAGTACCAGAGCGACACCGTCATCAGAGACCACTACAATCACACAGGCAAGCTCGACAATGACAAGTACACTGACGGACTCAAACCCGAGGCCATTGCGTTCCTGCTGGTCTGTCTGCTCATTGTTGCAGAAAATGCTGTGGTGCTTCTGGCCATATGGAAGAACAAGAAGTTCCACGTTCCTATGTACTACTTACTGGGCAATCTGACTCTCTCTGACCTGCTCGCAGGCTTCACCTACATGGTGAACATCATTACATCTGGTGCCCACACATTAAAAATGACACCTGTGCTGTATTTCCTGCGTGAGGGTGGTGTGTTCATCATGCTGGCCGCCTCTGTCATCAGCCTGCTGGCCATCGCCATCGAGCGCCATGTCACCATGGTGAGGATGAAGCCGTACCAGGGCAATAAACAGGGTCGCATGTTCGCTCTGATTGGAGCGAGCTGGGTGCTGTCTGTGTTCCTGGGTGTCCTGCCAGTTCTTGGCTGGAACTGCATGGGTAAACTGGCCCAGTGCTCCACAGTCCTGCCGCTCTACGCCAAGAGTTACATTCTCTTCTGCATCACCATCTTCAGCGCCATCCTCATGTCCATCGTGATCCTGTACGTCCGCATCTTCCGCATCGTCAAGTCCAACACCCAACGCCTCGCTTCAGTTCCGCACCGGAAGGGTCTTTACCGCAAATCCCAGAAGTACATGGCCCTGCTGAAGACAGTCACCATAGTTCTGGGAGTCTTCATCGCATGCTGGCTGCCTCTCTTCGTCCTCCTCCTGCTGGACTTCTTCTGTCCAACCGGAAAGTGCAAGGTGCTCCATAAGGCAGACTACTTCCTGGGCATCGCTATGGTCAACTCTCTTCTTAACCCCATCATCTACACGCTGACCAGCAAGGACATGAGGAGGGCCATCATCAGGCTGCTCTGCCGACCCTGCCTCATGACAGAAGACGGACAGGTGAAGAAGATCGGGATGCCCTTCCTGGACTGTAGCACCACTAAGACGCAGACGGATGCAGCTTCACACAGGCTGGAGGGCCTGGACACGACAGTCTCCTCGGGTAACTTCACACCCTCGACGATTAAAGCCATTTATCCCAGGATATCTAGGACATGACACTGTGCCTCGCTCTTGACTTAGCACTGACAGCAAGCACTTGGACTAAGAACTTTGCCTCTAGTGTGTGATTCGATTACCCCCTCTGAACTAAGACGCATTATCAAATACCATTACCAAATATGCAACAGAAGTTGAAGTTTTGTGTTGTACACTCTGACATTGTTTCAGTTCTCATCAAAAGAATTTGTTTATGGTGATGTCCAACCAGGGAGAAAGACCTTTATAGTTAAGCATTCAGTGTAAAAATACAAACTTTTATGTTCACATTTCATGTAAAAGTGTGACTGTGACTAACAGAAGCATCAGCGCCTTAAATAGTAACTTTAAGTTTCATGTGGGAAAGCAACAACAAGAACACAGCATTAGTTTTTTTTTTCTTTCTTTGACTTCTCAACAAGGCCAGTATTCTGATCGAGCACTTATCAGTGTTTGCACGTACAGAGAAATCAAAGAGTGTGTGCAGATGTTTCACATAAATGCATTGAGTGAAGCCAAAGCAGGAGATTCATCCTTATCTCTCCTCAGCCTGTGTAGCACATAATGATATGTTGTCACAAACGCGGAGCATCCACACCCAGCAATGCTGCTGCCAAACCCATGTAATTTCTGTCATGTGAGTTTCTGGTCAGCGGCGATGCTCGGCAGAGGGCCCCCCCTCCTTTTCCTCTGCCAACATCAGAGGCTCAGCGGCCTGGAGACGACGTCATACGGACGGGCTGAGCTGGGTGGTTCGCTGCTTTGGAGGTCCTTTTAACATATGTAGCGACACATGATGAATGCCTAAAAGCAATAAAAGCTGACAGCAGAGGCTTGTAGACGCCTTCTGGGTTTGACAGAGCTGAATGTGGCAATGAGATGGTTTAGCTGTGGACTTTGGAGAAAGCTTGAGCTCGTTCTGATGGCATGAAATGATGTAAACGTATTTTTTTCCTCAGCTTTAACTGATGCAACAGCAAAAATAGCGACCGATCACAACCCATTAGAGCGTGTGCAACCTGGTGAATTAATTCTTTACTTATTTTAATACTGTACATTAATGAGAGTAAAATATATATTTACAGTTTTTTTTGGTATACTTTGTAAATACTTCTAACCTACTTGTGTGGTATTTTTTAAGTTATGATGGCCATTTTATAAGTGCACTGAATAAAACATGTGAATGATTTTTACACGGAGGTCTCTTTGTGTCTTCTAAAGTTTCACAAGTCTCATAAGAGGTCGACATCCTTCCTGTTTCTCGCTACGAAACAATATCTATACATATACCTGGCACTTCCTGACTTATACAATAGGGAAACAATATAATATCAAACTCGAGATAAAAAAAAAAAAAATCAGTAATAGACATGTTTAAAAGATGAGATTAACTTTGAAATGTCACCTCTCTATCACCTACTGTACATGGAGAAAAATGTCACGCAATAAATAATGCACTTGTGGCACTTTGTGTTTGATTTGACACATTTCTGGTACTCCGGGATGAACTACAACACCGTTACTTACTAAAGCTGGTCTTAAATGATCACGCCGCGACTTAACTGGTACTGAAAATACCTAAACCGACGGCAAGTGGAGCATTTACAGAGTCACACAGAAGCATCGCTTAAATAATTCGGCTGAACTGAAAGCTCAAATACCTACTCAAACATCATCAAAGGAAAACCAAGAATACTAGACTGGAACGCGGGCTTAAGTGACAAAACCCCACCTCCATGGAAACCACTTGCCAAAACCACCGAATGATGTGTGCTGAGGCAGAGGTATCGATGAAGTTGCAGAAAGAAAAGGAAAAAAAAACTGCGCTTAATGCTCTGTTTACCGTAAGGAAACCACATTCTGGTAGCTGTGAATTTATGCCTCCCCAAGTCTGTATATGTCATCCTGCCCACTCTAAACCAAACACCATCATGCAAAGAAAGGGGTGACTTAGTTCTTGTAGAACAAGGCCTGAGGGTATATAACACAACCCACAGTGTTGTGCGTGGGCAGCATCAACCAGGATACTTTATATTTGAACATCTTTCTCCTGCTACAGACGCACAACTTGCTAGTTCAGCAAAACCACGTCTAAATGATGATGGGGGGATTTTAATGACTTCACTGTTCATGTTCTACTTTGCGAAAGTAAAAAAAGGCCCATCGGTAGCCACTGCAGACTTGGCATACAGGGAAAAATCAAGTAAATAACTAAACTTGATATTTTTATTTGGATGTTTAAAGTGATCAATAAAAAGTAAATAGTAAGAGATAAAGAGCTAAAATGACAGGATGAGTGTGAGGGCCATTTCAAACTAGATTCTGATAATAAAATTACACTGAAAAGTGCAAAGATATTAAATTAAATACGAAAACACCCAGCTTATAATAAATAAATTAAAACTACCTTGATATGATGGCGTTAACGAAGGGAAATAAAAACCTTTATTTACTGATTTAACCTCTAAATCTTTTATTAATCTGTCAACAGCTTTTCCCTTTAATCTTTAAACTGTATAACACTCAGTAAAACAAAGTGCCATCTCAGTCCTTTCAAGCAAAGACATTTAGAAAACCTGTAGATGCACTGTAGACGCTCTACAGCGACATCTAGTGACCGGCAAGCCACTCAGTCTCATCCCATCACCATTACTGAAACACATTAGACAAAACATTTTAGGCACTAAACAAAAAGGCACTAACCCAAGGGTGTGACAACTTTAATTTTTAAAAACATTAGACCAGAACACGCACATCTACAGACAAACAAAAATAACACATTCAACACCTCCGACTACTACACATCTGTCCTTCAGCTACCACTCGGTGCTGACGAAGCCCCACAGCTGGTCGCTCACGTCAATGCGAGAGCGCGAGGAGGTGTCCACGTTGATGGGGGTTGCCAGGTCTGCACCATAGTGAACTGCAAGGCAAGGAAAGAAAGCTGACGGTCTGAAGCCACATCAACACCACACTTGAAGTGCATGAGAAGATGGTGCACTGAAAATGAGAAAACATGACTGTACCTCCTTTTAAAATGTTGGCCGGGGTGTCATATTCCCACTTGATCTTGGTTATTAGGTAGTAGACCTGAGCCACGTATCTGTTAAAAAAAAAAGAAAAGCAATAAGAACATAAACTACACACAGCTTCCAACTGAATTCACAAACAGTCAACGCTTCAGATCATCTCTGATTACATGCCTGCACGGTGCAGTGTTTTTAATTTTAATATTCTGTGATGTGCTGAGTATTGCAATAACATATATTGTGATTTATCCCCATTTTCAACTGCAAATTATGTCCTCAAGTTAAACATTGTCACTATCTGCTTTATCCAATGAGATAAAGTTCTCTCACTTCAGTTATGTTTGGCTGAAAGACTTTCAAATGTACCAACACTGACACTCAAACCTGCCATTAAACGGCATCAGTCTGTAAACAGTCTGATATTGAATCAAGTTGGCAATTACACGCAATCCGTTTCTGATAATACACCAATTAATTGTAATATAACTCAAAAATCACTGTTGCTGTCTACATAGACAGAAATTCACATTTTACAAAGATCCATATTTAATTATTGCAGTGAGCAATCTGTATTTATAAAGTAGATGGTTATTCGCAAACCTTCAACAATCTCTCTGAGAGTGACTGCAGTCGGTGCAAGTCAGAGTGCAACTGTTTGGAGAAATGTTGCCCCCTATCAGGTGAACCGCACAATCGCAACTTAGTCACCACAAGTTGCAGAATGTGACAAAAAATCAACAGGCAGCCACCGACATAGACGTAAGAACGTCGCCGTTGTGTGACTGAGCCATTAACTGCACTGAATCAGGTGGTAGCTTTGCTAAGCTAGGTGTAACCAGTGTTGATTTAATATAAGTTTGTTCAGCTAACATTATAGCAGGTGGTGCATGAGATGAGCCCTCTTGTTCATAGTACTCCCAGAGTATTTTAAATTATTTAATAAAATGTTCTTTATAATGCCTTAATTCAATAGCTGAGATAAGCATATTCAAATTTAGATCATTCTGTAATGAAGCCCCTATCCAGTGTGCACAATAAGAAAATGTTGTTTACTCCAGAGCTATCAAAAGCCCGGGCAACATTAAAAGGCAACCGTTTGGTGAAGCACAGCAGACAACCGTCACTGTCGACAAAAACAGTAAACTGGAAGTGCAGGTTTGCAGCAAATTCAGAGGAAAGATTTCCACAAACACCCACAGGCAACAAACTCACTTCCATTTAAGTTTATCCAAAACTGTGATTATTTTCATAGCTCATAAATCTTGTTAAACTAGCACGTCATGATGTGTCTGCATTGCATTAAATATTTTACAGTAAAGTGATATTTAAAAAAAAAAAGATTTTTGCAAAAGTCTGTGCACCTCTGGCAACTACAGGCACACACACTGCTTTTTTTTTCCTCTTCTCTCTGATATTTATAGAGCAATGCTGATGATAGAATGGAAAAACAACCCACCCCCCTCCCCCCCAATGTTCACACTTTGCTCTATGTGCAGCCTGTTAGGCATGCACAGCACAGTGAGATAGTGACTTAAAGCTGGTGTGTCAGGCAAAATGATTTTTATGATCATGTTTTTGCTGTTTGGGGTAATCTCTGCTTGTGAAAAACTGATTTACTTAGCTACCTCAGCAACTAAGGTCAAAGAGACACATGCTCACAGTTGTAATCTCATGCTTGCTTATGCATTAATGTGACTTTTATGGGAAAGATTGCATAACTGAGCCACCACTACCACCCATCTCTGCAAGTCAAACACACATTAAAAAGTTCACTTTCCAGACCATGGTTTATGAGAATTCAATAACTTAAACATGACTTTTTAAGACCGCGTTAAAACCCAGCTCATATACATCCTGATGAAAAAGTTCAAAGAATTTAAAGAAAAACCCCGGAAATAAAAATTATCCAGATTGTCTTCACTGTTTACACTGAATGGTGTTGTAACACGTAAAGTCGAGAGCATTTGCACTTTTACTGTTGATGCACAACTGCGCACGGGTGGGGTTCTGATTTAAAACAGGCCGTTGAGGGTTAGCTGTTTATATATAGTGATATTTGATGGCTTTGTAAAGGAGGCACCATGCCAATTTACTTGCCATTTTCATGGTAACTCTTTTCAACAGGCTTCAAAAAAGCACCCAATTGAATAAAAGTAAAACGATCAACCAAAGGTCATTTTTCATTTTTAGAAGTATGTTTTGGTTGTGTTTACTTTGTGTAACAGGAGAAGAAATGTAACACTGGCGCACTAGCTGAATGCATGAATTCTGACCAGACTGCACAGTTTCAGTTACTGATTCAGGGTCCCGTGTTTTTTTATTTTGTTGTTTGGCTACAGTGTGAATGCCCCCCCCATTCTTAGACAAGAATGTGAAGGTAAAATTAACTTCACATTTTTGTCTAAATCTTACTTGAGATGAAAACAGTTTTTTTTTTTTTTTTTTTAAACAATTATACCACACTCACACTGCTGAAGGGATGACCTCAGTGGTGTCTTCTTCCACTTCACTCTGAAGAATCTCAAGCTCGTGTTCAGCATTTCTCAGACTCTCCAACTCTCTCTGAAGAAACCTGGAGGACGGTTCAAGATGATAACAAGTAAAATGGACTTGTTTTATAGTAGTTTTTCTTGATGGCAAACACACGTACAAAAAGGATACTGTAATTCTGAGTCAGTGATTTGGCTCTTGGCTGTGCACTGCCTCAGCTGTTCCTCCAAGCTCTCCAGCTCCTTCTCCCTTTGCTTCTTCTCCTGTTCCATGTCCAACAGCCTCTGACCCGCATTCTCCTCAATCTGAGCCAAATCTGATGATGAAGGACAGCGACACAGAGAGAAAACAAAGAAGAAGAGGATTAGAGGGGCTGGGTTCATGTCTGACACAGACAGACAGTTTACACGAGTGCCACAAAATTTCACAGCCTTCACTTTGGATTCATGTCCCCGTGAAAATGCACACGATGGCGTAAAAGAAACAAACATGCTGTTTGCTTACCTTTTAAAATCTGTGTGACAATCTTTGTCGTCTCTGTGTGTTGATCAAAAAGAGCCTGATGCTCATCTTTCACTCCTTTCAGTTTGTCAGGCTGACTGCTGTTGATGAATCCCACCAAAGCCTCCCCAGTCTCCTCCAAGTCTTGAAATTTGTGACCTTGAGCCATAGTGGACAGCTAGAAAGCAGAGAAGATTCAAGTGAAAACGTGTCGGCTAATCCTGTGAAAGAGTTTCTGAAGACTCGTTAAGCTTCAGGGCTAAACTATACAACCGTGAGAAACACCCAGATGAGTTAGTCTGACTGTGTAATAACACCACGTAAAGTTTGAGTATCTTGATAGATCTGTTTAACAAGGGGAAGGGTTTGTTTCAGCTCTTGGACATACGTTGCTGTTACAAACTGTATGTTAAAAAGTTTAGAAAACATAAAATTTCAACTATAGCAATTAAGTTGGAAAGTAAAGGCCCATAAAGACTTCTGTTTATGTTTACGTATCAAAGCTTCCTTTGAACGGTAGTCGCGTATCAAGCTAGCATGTACTAAAAAGGCTAACAGACACAGTACGTGTGCCCAACAGTGTCCTCCAGGGTATGTCAACCAAGTAACAACAGGACCATTGAAGGAATACGCATGTTTAAGGGTGAAGATAGAGCAGTAAACATACCGACTAGCAGTCCTCCAGGATTCAAATTCATCCGCTGAGCGCGCCGCTTTTTTCTTCTTCGTTGGTATTTGGAGATCTGACTTTCAGACAGCACTTAAGCACATACCGCCCCCTAATGTACACCAGTCAAATTACAAAATATGCAAGGACTATGGTTGATTTTACAGAAATTCCTGTTGTAATTTCACTTTAAATTTTAACACTGTGGTTAATCATTTAACTTTGAAGATGTTGACCTTTTGACCTGTATAAGCTTTAAACCCTGTTTTTCCCCCATCAACTATAGTTCATAATTGTTTCCAACCATTTGCTTTTGAAACTGGCCAAAACAAAAGGTAAAATCCACTTGATATGCTCTTCTCCTTGGATTGTAGAATAGAAAAGTGATTTGCAGTTATAGGACAGGCCAACCAACAGGCTGTTTTGAGCACAGAGATATGATGCACTTCTAAGAGCCCCGTGGATGACATTTAAAACAAACCATAATGCCATTGGGGTTTCAGGAATTAGCAATTCATACAGGTTCTCAGGGGTCCAGTACATCAATAAGCTGCTGCCAGATCTGAGTCATGAATGCTTGACATACAAAAAGCACCCACACACCTAACCATAAGATGTCAAAAATGAAACCAACCAACGCAAGAGTCAAATCTTAACAGCAAACATGACACAAGATTACACAGAGCTGGAGCTTAAAATGTTCATAGCTACCATTTAATACACCTTTTATTTACATTATACAATCAAAAAGGTCAATGTGAAGAAGTGAAACATTGGGAAAGTTTGCCATTTTTCTCTATACTGAATTTCACACCAGGATTATGAAGGACTGCATCTGAAACTGCGGCAGAGCTGTCATCACTCTTTGTTTTTCTGCTTCTCCTTCTTCTCCTGAGCTTTTCGTTTTTGTCTGCCGAGCTGTCTGAAGTACAATCTCTTGGGGTTCAGGCCATAGGCCTTCAGTCTCTGCTTACTGAACTCCCGGCCGCCTATCTTCACCCCGATTCTTCCTGAGAGGATGCGGCCACCTGAATGCTTGTGCTTCTTCTTAGACCATTTTGGTTTCTCAGTCCTGTTTTTCACCTCATCTGGTTTCGCTGCTGCCACCAACTCCTCCATAATCTGGGGTTCTCCTTTAAGTTTCTTCTTGGGAATCAGAATCTCCTCCTCCTCCTCAATGGCATCACCGTCCTCCTGAAGAGCCTGAACAAGAGTCTCTTCCACAGGGGGAACTGCACTACCATCCTCTGCTTCTGTGTTTTGCTTCTCAGCGTTCTTCAGACGGTCTCTTCGCTTCTTGCCCACCTTTGTCTTAGCCTCAGTCACATCTTCATCGTCGCTGTAGGGTAAATTAACATGGTCACATATTGATAAAATGATTGGCACAAATTCATTAATACAATAGATCAACATGTTACTCACTCCAGATACACAGAGCTAAGGATTTCTTTCTTCTTCCTGTCATTCTGAGCCTTGATTTTGTAGTTCTTCAGGTCACTCAGCTCTTCCTTTTCAGACCTGTCAAATCAAAGAAGAAAAACGTTGAACAACAGACATCAGATAAAGGGACAAAACGCTTTAACGCACACAGAACCAGTGTACCTGAACATGCACGTCTTCCTCAGAGTGCACCAGCGGTTCAGCTCCTTGTCATTAGCAGTTAAAATCTGAGCAGAGGAAGCAGTCTCGTTAGTTCAAATCAATTTCTGGATTATTTTGCATTTGCTGCCACTTCATCAAATCACCGTGTGATCTGCTCAGAGAGAAGATTAAGCTGAGATCATTCCCTGGTCAGAGCTCTCCCCAGAGGGGAGCAATACCAGATCAATCTAGCCAAGACTCATCACTGCAGAACAATTCACCTACAGCCTAAACACCATCTCCCACACATGCTGTGCAGCCCTGAACTGTTCCATATGCTGGTGCATGTGGGAACAGAATGGAGAGTGGCCATGCATGAGTCTGGGCATGGCCAGATCAGAATAGATCATTCCCCACAATGAGAGCAAGATGTGGATCTTCCACAACCTAATGTGCACTACATGTCAAACTACTGTAACACATTCATGATATCATGCATCCATCCATCTTCCTCCGCTTATCCGGGGCCGGGTCGCGGGGGCAGCAGCCCAAGCAGAGAAACCCAGACCTCTCTCTCCCCAGCCACCTCCTCTAGCTCATCCGGGGGAACACCAAGGCGTTCCCAGGCCTTGGTATCATTAAGAGCCAATATGGAGGCTACAAGAAGACTAAAACAATGAGGACATGGCCAAGTGAGACAACTTCAGCTTAATGTGCAGATCATCAATAACCTGCCACTGTGCAAAAATTAAAAGCCTGCAAGTGCAACCTCTCTCACCTCATCTGTGCTCAGGCCAAAGTCATTGGGCACCACCTGCCTGTAGCGAAACCTGCACGGGAGGTCATCGATGACGTCCTCGTAGTCCAGCTTGTAGTACTCATCCAAGTACTGCTCGAAGGTCTTCTCCTCTGAAACGACAGCGCTCCGTCAGACAACCTCCACGCTGTGTGTTAGAGCACGTGCGAGCTTTAACGACACTTACGAGGATCAAACACAGGTTTGTTCTTGGTGATGACCTCTGCAAAGTGAGACTTCTTTTTTTTCTTGCCCATTTGAGGCAGATCCTCCTTCTTCATCATCATCTTCCTCTCCTTTTTCTTCTTCTTCTTAGAAACTGTCTGCTGACTGGGGTCATAGTCTGCATCCATCTGCAGAAACAGGTTTAAGCAGAAATCTCTTAGTGAGAGAGACTGTTGATCAGGACAATCAGCATCAGACAACTGACCAGTAAGAAGCATAAGCTCACATTAAAGTCTTCATCCTCGCAGTAGGGTTCAGCAGCGCTGTACTCCTCTCCCTCACACTCCTCGCCGTAGTCCTCCTCGTGATCCTCTCCGGTCCAAGTGTCCCAGTTCCAGTGTTCTGACACACACAGGAGGTTACTTTTAGACATTTATGCAAAATAAATAAGCTCAACACCACAATCACATCAAATGTCTGCTCATGACTACATGCAACCCACAAATGTGCATTTAGCATATGTTAGCGTCAGTCTCATTAAAACTGGCTTCTCGGTTAGCTTACCCTGCAGCTCATCATCCTCAAACTGAGGCTTCTCATCTTCCTCCTCGCCGTAGTATTCGTCTCCAAAGAATTTCTGCAAACACAAACAGCCGGTGAAGTTAAACGAGACAAAGTTTTTTTCTTCAACCTCCTGGTTTAAATGTGGGAGGCCAGAGGCACGCAAAGAAATCAGAAAAACGCGACGCAGCCGAGTGAACCGGAGGAGGCCGGCCCTCGTTAAGGTAAACCCTGACAGCTGTTGCTTTGCGCTCCTGCTCTGGATCTGAAGCTTTATCCACGTTAGAATAATGGCAGGTAGCTTGTTTACGCCACTCTTTTCCCCCCTCTCTCTACGACTGAAAATAAATAAATCGATTTTCCATAAATGAGTCCAAATTTTGGGCTATAATCTTTCTGTTTTATCTCTCAAGCCTCAGACCAACCCTGAAAAGATTTCAGAAATTTCCCCCAAAAAGAATT
>VOQK01028722.1:10832-22442 GCA_015052645.1 Benitochromis conjunctus | reverse complement strand
ATTTTTCCCCAAAAAAAATTTTTTTTTTTTTTTTTTTTTTAACGTTAAATGACAGCAAGTTGTTTCATTGTTATCTTGTTACTCTAAGTGTGGGTAGCAGTAAATTTTCATACTTTCTTTTGTGATCCATGATCATATGCCACTGATTGTCTGACTCCTCCCAACAGAGTATATGTGGGGTTTATCTCCTCCCTCCAAGGTGTGTGTTTGTGTGTGTGTAGCAGGATTTATGGTCCCCTCACTTGTGTCTTCCCTACATCAGGTCCTGGTAAGTTTTAGTGCGTTTCTTTTTAAGTCACTGCATGGCTTGGCACGTCCTTACCTCTCTGAAGGTTTAACCCTGCACACTCGCACTAGATCAGTGAGTTGAACTGAGCAAATGCTCCCAGCTGTCCCTAGGTCCAGATTAAAATGCAGGGGAATTTGCCCTCTCCAACAACAGACATTAAAAAAGAAAATCAAAAATCTTTATTCTTTGCTTTAACACAAAAGCAAAAGTCTAGCATGGTTTTTTCCTTGGTATTTTACAAGTTTTTTTATTATATATTTATAATATATTTTATATTTTTTTGTGTTTTCATACATGCAACATGTTTGTGACGAATCGCAGCAGATGGCTGCCCCTCCCTGAGCCTGCTTCTGCCAGAAGTTTCTTCCTGTTAAAAGGAAGTTTTTCTTCCCCACTGTCAACAAGTGCTTGCTCATATAGGATCATCTGATTGTCCGGGTTTTGTCTGTATTACTGTATGTCTAGCTTTACCTCACAATACAAAGCACCTAGAGACAGCTATTGTTGTGATTTGGGGCTATATCAATAAAACTGAATTGAGTTATGCTGTTGTGGTGAACAGATGTGGAATCAGGGAAATTCCTGCACATTTTGTTCTATGTATGCATGATTTTGTCAGACCGTGAGTGAGTGAGAGAGTGAGTGAGAGAGTGAGTGAGTGTACACTGACCTGCATGAGCTGGTCGTGCTCTTTTGGATCGAAGTCTCTGTCGAGGTCGGCTTGATTGAAAGCGAGCTGCTCGTTGCCCGTCAGCTCCTGGAGCTTCTTCAGCTTCTCCATAATCTCTTTCCTCTTCAGGTTCTTCAACTGCTTCAGCTGCTCCTGCTTCTGTTCTTTCTCCTGAAGTAATTGCCAGGAAAGAGGCAAATATTAACAAATGAATAAAGGATCAAGTTGGATTCCTGTGGGTTTCTTTTTCCTTTCTCCCACATGATCCACACCTTTTGCTTCCTTTCTTTAATTTCCTCCCTTTTGTGTTTTCTGCGGTCGTCTTTGGTGCGCACAGAGGTGGCGATGTTGCGGGGATAGGTCTTGATCTGTTGAGATTCGGGCTCTTCAAAGCGGAAGTTGTAGCTCCTCTCAAAGTTCTCCTGGCGCTCTAAGAAAGTCTCCCCCTCCTCCTCAGAATCCTCCACGTCATCCTGGACCACCTCATCGTAGGTTGGGATCCTACATGTGGATAGACAATAAGTGATTGTTAAAGCTGGCAGCATCTAACGACTCTGTGTTTCTTCACTTCACGGTTTAAGACATAAACCAACTGGTCCTCCACATACCGCTCATCATCGTCATCTAGGTAGCCCTTGTTTAGTATGTAATCCCTCAGGAAACGCTCCTTTTCATCCAGCTCTGGGTCATTCCAGTAGTCTTTTAAATATTTCTATGTCAACACAAACCATTTATAACCAGCCAGTTAAACACGAACATCTTTCTCAACCAAAATGTAACTTGCTGAACTTTCTCCAGCCTTTTAACGCACACTCACCATGTCCTTCACCTCCTCCGCACCCTCAAGTTCTGCCTGGCCTTTCAGCCACTCCACATAATCTGCCTCTTCTTTATCCTACGAGCATCCACAGACAAGTTTATCCTGACCTGAACATCATCTGTAAATTATGCCAATTTAAAGATGAGGAGCAGCACGTATCAGCTTCTGACCTTCTCCTCCTGTGTTTTGATCCTCTTGGTCAGCAGCTGGGACGCTCTATCTGCCGCACTGCCTTCATCATCGTCATCGCTGTCCTGGATGAACTTCCAGAAGCTGCAGAGAGAATTCGACTTTAGTAAGTAGTCTGTGTTAGAGCGGGACAGCACGAGGTTTCTCTTACCTTACCTTTCCTTCAGCTCCCTCTGCTCCTGCATGTAGCTGGGAGAGGCGGCTCTCTTTGAAGGACAACAGAGGTGATTAATGAAAGCATCTGTCGTTTGTTAATTCCTGAGGAAACATATTAGTCCATAACTTTGCCTACCTCTTTTCTCTTGACAGCCTCCTCATCATCACTGTCGTCGTCGTCGTCATCTTCGTATTTGCTGCAAAACAAGAACGAGACGTGTCACAGGTCGAGAATTAAACGGTTACAGGAAACACATGAAAAGAGGAAAACGGATGGTGTAAGCCGCATGCTTCCTGACCCACTAAGGAGCGAATCAGTGATCTGTGTAATTAATTATAAATACACTTGCCAGCCAATACATTAGGCACACCTGTTTAACAACTAATCACATGGCAGGAATTCATTGCACTTAGGCATATAGACCATAGTCAAGACAAACTGCTGAAGCTCAAACTGAGCATCAGAATTGGAGAAGAAATGTAATTCAAGTGACTCTGAACATGTGAAAGTTTCTTCAACATGACAACGTTGACCAAACACACATCCACACATGTGCAATAACACTAAGTGCAATTCTCTTTTTTCTGGCAACGTAGTATTTTATTCTGTTGGATATAGTATCTTATTCTTATCTATCCTATTCCAGTGTTTTCTCAACTTTTTGCTACTGTAACTTTGCACTGTCCACTTGCTGCTGTGACAGAACAAATTTCCCATGTGTGGGATTAATAAAGCTTATCTTATCAATCAAATGGCTTCCAATCATCAGATCTCAATCCAATGGAGGACCGGGATGTGGTGTTTCACTTCATGGATGTGGGGCTAACCAATCTGAACCAAATGTTTAATGCTGTCATGTCAATATGAACCAAAATCTCTGATGATTGTTTCCAGCACCTTGTTGAATCGATGCTACAAAGAATTAAGGCAGTTCAGAAGGCAAACAAGGGTCAAAGCAGGTACTAGCATGGTGTAACTAATTAAGTGAGTGTATGATTGTATATGAGTGTACACTGCTTCCCTGCACTGCCTTTTTGTGACACTTTTCAACCAGAACACCTCAACCCTTTCAGCATTAAGTAAAACAGTTTTTCATATCAGACACCATATTCATCAATACCCATACTGACGTGACAATATCAGACAGCAATAGTGGCTTACCAGCACATTATCCAGGCACTAATTTGGTACTACCTGTATTGATATCCCTTATAGATGTAGTGTCATGCTATTTGATGCAGTTAACCTGATTTTCACTCACCCTTCCCTTTCCAGGATGACTTTTCTTTCATAGTCTTTAAGATACATGGGCTTTACTGCTTTGTCCTTCGAGGTGGAAGGTTTTGCATCACTGCTGGATGCACCTGAAACCAACAGGTAAGTCACTTCACTGCATGAACATGATCATTAAAACCATTAAAACAAAGCTAGTGACAATACCCAACAATCACCTTCTGAGTAGAACTTAGCATCTCTCTCGTAGATCTTCGGGTCCTTCTTCTTCAGCAGCGACAGAGTCCTGTAAAAATCTCTCTCAACATCAGGGTCCAGCTCCTGAAGGTGGGAAATCACACATACACACACAGTTATGCACACAAACACCTCACTGATGAAGAGTGGAAGTTAGAGATGCTAACTGACCACTTCACTGTCATCAGAGCTGGACTCTGAAGACCACGAGTCACTCTCGTCTGCTCGGTCTCCGTAGCGATCCTTCACTGCACAAACACAGCGTGAACGCAGAGATTATACTAACAACTTTCACAGTTTCCCTGGAGAAAACAACTACTTTTCAAGCTAGCAACACTTCCCCACGTTGGGACGCTAACACACTGCTTAGCTAGTGACACACTTACGTCTCTGCAGCTCTTCTTTCTGACGATACTTCTCATATTTCTGCGCGAACTGAGAGTTAATCTTCAGCTCCGACTTGCCCGACATGTTTTCACAGGAAAAAGTCTCCTGTAGTTTAATTATCAGAAGTAAACACCAGCCAAGAGAATTAATCCCGGTCGCTCACAGAAGCGTGGTAACGCTTGAACACGTGGTTTCCGGTGTGCGGGTCATGCGTTGCGTCGATTGGCCAGCAGGGGGCGCGCGACTACCAGTTTGACGAGTTGAAAACAAAGCTGATGCACTGCTTATTATTGTTAACAAGGCTAGTAAATCTGCTGTCTGGTGAACAGTGTGTGCCTCTCACATATGGGTTGTGTGTCTCCAAAAAACACGATCTGACCAAAGGTCAGTGTTTGGGCCAGGAACTGGCTGCCCAGCTGACGGGATTTGTTTACTCAGTATCAGGTGAGAAGTAATGTCATATCCTAACCCACTCAGGGACAACATCCCGTAAGCATTTGCTGGTTTTATTGGAACCTGCAGTCAAATGTGTCATGTGTATAATATTTAACCCTAATAAATGGAGTTATTTATAAGTAGCCATCCTGTTTATGTGACCACACAGCCAAAATATCACATTAAATATTAAAAAACATGAAACATACACGGAAACGGAGTCACACGGAAGAAACTAAAGGGTCATAGTGGTTTAAATTAATGATCCGTGATCAGAAGGGATTTAGATGATTAGAAAACAGAACAGAACGAGTCGTCCCCCAGAGCACAAGTCTGGGACGATGTGTGCCCGATGTCGTTCAGTTCAGGAAACTGGCTCACACTGAATGAATTAATGATGCAATATGTCCATAATAACGCACACTACAGCACTTCCTCTGAGGAAGATCTGACACTCTGCTTGTTTTCACATCCCCGTGTGGCTCTGTGTTTGCCCACGTGTCTTTAGCATCTTCTGGCTCCTGTTATCAGCTCAACACTTCGCTGCTACTCAGCCTTGAACCTTGCACACGACATGTCTGCTGATGGATTTGACCGCTCGTGAGCACAGCTGCACCGGGTCACTGTTGTTGTGACAGTCTCACAGCTGATTTAGAATCCTTAGAAAACTGAGAGACTTAGATTTAAATTTCACTGTCGGTGCAAATTAGGATGATCTGAAATTCAGAGAGAATATTTTTGATTCAGCCTTTCAATTTCCAAAGTTTTGATGTATTTTTTTTGCTTTAAAGGCAAACATGAGTAAGCAAAACTGTACGTGAATATATATTTATAATATTTCTTAATCCTTAAACATCATAAAGTACTTTAGAGCTCTTATACTGGTGCTATTATCTACCAATTTAGTTTGACACAAATGCACAAAAGATTGTAGCGTTGTTTTTTCCTACTCGTGTGTGCGTTGGAAAATTTCGGAGAAATAGTGGGGTGTCGCTTTTGGCTTTGACGTGGACTTTCTACGAAACAGGTCTTGTTTTTAAGTGACCTATAACAGCACAGCCTCCCCCCAGAAAAAAACCCGCCCACGTTTTCAGCCAGGTTCGCATATAAAAACAATACGACCACGATAACAACAACGTCCCGGCTGTCACCATTTCTTAAGATTATTGAAATACAAACTCAGACGCACTGTGTTAATATTTACTTGACAAAAATTAACCCAAAATGTGTCAACCATTACATAGACTCCATGATTCAGTAGCTTCCAGATCAACTTTTAACAGCAATAACTTGAAGTAGTCGTTTTTTTTGTACGACTTTATAAGTGTCGCACATTGTTATGAAGAAATTTTCTTCTTTGTAAGAAGTTCATTCGTTGCTTCAGTTCATTCAAGTTTGCAGGGATTTATTTAAACACAGCATTTCAGTTAGGCTGGAGTCTGCACTTTGACTCCATCACCGGCTTTAGATGGCCTCGCTGTCGACTCTAGAAAACTTTGTTCACCGTCGACTGCAAAGTGCCCAAGGCCTGTGGCTACAAAATAAGCCCAACTCATCACGCCTCCACCACCGTGTCTAAAAGTTGGTTGTGTTTGGGCTCATATGGTGTGGCTGGTATTCACCAAATGTGGTGCTGTGCATTACTGACACTCACTTTGGTCTCTTCTTTCCAAAGGAATTTGTTCCAGATGTCTTGTGATTCGACCACGATCTGACCAAAGCTGCGCTGCCATTTTCTTTTTAGAGGTAAGAGGCTTTCTGCTGAACCCTTTCCGAACAAGCCGTACTTGTTTGGTCTTTTTCTAATTGCACTGTCCTGAACCTGAACATTTAAGATGCTAACTGGATGTAGATGTAGCTCTTGGGTTTTTTTCTCTGAAGAGTGCATTGTCTGATTTTGCGGTGAATTTGCTGACATGTCCGCTCCTGGGGAAGATTGGCAACTGCCTTGAATGTTTTCCAGTTATTCGATACTTCTGCATTTTGGCTTAATTTTTGTTAAATAAACAACGACATTGTGTGATATGTCACGTGTTGAAATGAGGTTATACTTATCTAAGTTAAAGACCGATTATTTTAATGATGTTGTGAAACCCTGGCATTAAAAGTGGGTGTACTTTGATTGTGACTGCATAGTGTGCCTTTCTGTTTATTGCTGACTTGTGCTACACTGAAGTAGGGATTACTTCAAACTAGTTTGCACATGAGAATAAAACCTAAACAGTTTAAGAAAGATAAGAAAATGAATTTAAGGCTCAAACTACATGAAATTCTGAAACTGATTGCTAGAGATAAAATAAGTTTTCAATTTCAAGGGTGAAAGTAGTTTTGAGCTAAAGAGCAACCTAAACAGTGGCAGTTCAACAGTAAGAAAACAGACATAACAACATCAGAAATTCTCTTAATACAGACAGAACTGATTTCATAATAAATAGAAGCATTTATTTCTGTACAGTAAATGTTTAAAGGATAAAACGATATTAACAACAAAGGTAAAGAGCAAATATGTACATTTTTATGAACATTGTATTTACAGGCTTAGTTTGCACCGTCACTGAATGTACGGCTTTATTTCCACCCATTTTTCAGCTTGAAATCCAGATAACAGACATTTTCCACACCATAGTACTGTCTTTAGCATAACCACCCTCGCATGTACAGCGCTTAACACATTTATTCGATCACCTGTGATAAAACAACCCACCCCCCCACAAATATTTTAGAAATCTGTCAAAAATGTGTTTAAAACTAAAAATTAATACTGTTATTTAATAGGCAAATAACAAATTGAATTTATGTTTTTATATGTAAAAGGGATTTCGCCGATTACCAATACTGATCATTTAGGGCGGCTGTGGCATTAAAACGTTTCATTCAATCGTGGTCTTTTAAAATTGTTAAGCACTGTAACGCTGCCTAACACCAACTCCCACGCTGTAAATATGCATATATACACAAATCCACTTAGTAGCACCAACATAAACATGTGAACAAAATCTGTCAAAAAAAATAAAAAAATAAAGGACACTCAACAATACAAATATATGATCATAAACCACATCGGCCATCTGTCTGCACACGCGGCAGTCTTTTGTCAGTGATGCTGGTATAAGGCAACCGGTCCTGAGGGAGCACTTAAATACACATGTGACCTGGTACCGAGCACTCCACATTTGGTCACATGTGTCTGAATCAATGCTTTTCAGCCTTTCAGGAATGTACTAGAGCCCATGAGGGATATATAAGGAAAAAAATTAAAGATGCCTTTCCAGTGCAGACATTGGACAGCTGAAAAGGCATACTGAGGCACAAACTGGCAGTGTGCTGAGATTCTTTTCTAGGTTATCGATAGCAGTACCATTAGGTGGCTTTGGACTATATCTCTGCACAAATACTAAGGCAGACGTATGATGACTTATCAGTGTGACATATGGAGGTCACACTAAGGTCACAATGGCGCATGTAACTCCCAATGTTACCCCCGTAATATCACATGTGTCAGGAGGTAGAGCAGGTCATCTAGTAATTGGAAGGTTGGTAGTTTGATTCCTGGCTGCTCCGTCTGCATGCCAAATATCCTTGGGCAAGATACTTAGCCCATGTTGCTCTCTGATACATGTATGGAGATTGTTAGATAGAAAGCGCTTCTGCATAGAAATAGTGCTTGTATGAACGGGTGAATGAGGCATGTTGTATAGAGCGCTTTGAGCTCTCCGGGAGAGTCGAAAAGCACCAAATAAGAACCAGTCCATATAGCATCTACATTCGCCTGCTGCATACTTAACTGTAAAGGAAAACTACGATCTGTTGCTATCTACAGTTTAGATTAGCTTAGCATAAGATAGCAAACCATTACCTGGTTTTGCACAGAAGTAGCAATCACCTTTCTAATTTTACTAAATAACACCTGTAAGGTGCTGACACGTCACCATTTTGCTTTCATACGAATTTAACAAAAATTTAACAAAAAGCTGTAGAGCTGACTTTCCTGTTTGACAAAGCTAGGCTAGCTGCTTCCACCTGATTCCAATCTCTACGCTAAACAAAGTTAGCGAGTCAGGAGGTGAAAGCTAAACATTTAGTTACAGAAAATAACAGTGGCTATTTCCTCAAACTGTTGTTTTAAAGCATAAATAGTGCAAGATTTAATATTATCAAAAGCAAGCATATGGCTTGAATGATGACACAGTTACACAGTCAGCATAGCAGTTATAATAACAAGTAAAAACGATCGACATTCAGGACTCCTCAGTCTGATGATTTGGTATGTTTTGGTGAGAAATGAAGAAAAATGTGCATCCCTGATGAAAAAAAAAGATTAACTGATATTTTCACAGTAGAACGTCTATGTTTCTTTGAGGATAGCGTGGTTTAAGGTTGTCGCATACAGGCTTTGATCACCATATCTTTGTGCCACGTGAGGTACCGATGCTAAACGACGAAAAAGGTAGCTTATCGTTATGGCACCTCCTCCTGCTCTGCTCATCATTTTTCAGTTATCTGCAAAGACAGGATTGTCTGCCTCTTCATGCAAACTCACAACTTGTCTCTGTGGGGAATGCAAAGAAAAAGATAAAGTTAGAAATAAAACATGCAAAATGGATACTGCGGCAAAATAATGTTTTTACATTTAGATTATTATTTACATTGTCGAAGTATCACATTTTAGACTTACTTTTGGGTATGAGTAACCATCAAGGCTCCTCCAAATGTGCACCTGGTCCTCAGTGGTTTTTTGATAAACGGGGTTGTCAAAGTGAATTGTGTTGGTGTTCTTCAGCCTGTAGTTCCTCCAGAACAGAACACCACCAACGGCCACCAGAGCGATGATCGCTATTTGATGGAAACAGATTCCGAGGCTAGTTACACATGATGTCTGGCTTAATTTCACAACTGGGTTTTCTGTGAATGAGCAAATGCTTAAAGAGCTTACCAAGAGGTAGTATAACATAAAGTGCCTTTGGGGTGGTAGACACAGTCTTGGTTTGCACTTCGGCAAATTCATGTTGGATAGCTAACGCAAAGGTAAACACAATATTTTAAGTTAGTGATACATAGAGCTGACTCTGTTATCTGAAATCTGTAAAACAACCCTCTTGGCACTTTTGGCAACTCACCTGGAGAGGTGACTGGAGCTTGGGCAGTGGTCTGGGATACTTTAGGATTCCCTGGCTGGGGCGAAGGCATCCTTGGTTGGGGTGTGGTGGACCTGAATGGGGGACTGGTAAGCCTTAGCACTGGACTGGTGACAGTGCTGGGGATTAAGACAGGCATTGTAGTAGTGGTGTGAACCTTAGGCTTCACTATGGTCCTAGGTGTAGTCCTGGATATGGTCATGGGTGTGGTCGTGGGTGTAGTCCTGGGTATGGTCCTGGGTGTGGCCGTGGGTGTAGTCCCGGGTATGGTCCTGGGTGTAGTTCTGGGTGGTACTGGTAGCAGATAAGGAGGGCTTGTGGGTGGAACTTGAGGCAGCCCAGTAGCTCCAGGTGTTGGCACAGCTGGTAAAAAGAAAGGAGGCAGGGTGTCAGGTAAAGGCTGCTTGATCTGCTTAAATATTGTACTTGTATTATTATATATTATGTACATATTTTATCATGATTTATATTGATATTGCTAGCATACCAGGTACACATGTCCTCATATCCCTGGTTAGCATCATGTTATCGGGACAGACACAGGTATATTTGGGGGGATGTCTTCCTATTTGAGGAGCTGCCAGGCACAAGAATTCACAACCACCATTGAACACCTGACACCAGTCCCTTCCTGCGATGGGGGAAAAAAGAAAACTGGAATCTTTGGAATGCACGCTTTAGATGATAGCTTCCACTCTTGTGTCTGTATGCTAAACACAAGTGAATGAGCTAGGCTAAGCAGCCAATTAATGGATGCAAATCTCACTGTTCATCTGACAATATTTCTAATATCAATATAGAAAAAGCAAGCACTGGCTTAACTTAATCTAATCTTTAAAAAAAAAAACAAGTTTTTTAGTACTGCAACTCTCATACCAGCAGGTTGTTTGAGGTTATGGAACAGAATAATGTCTTCTGGTGACGATAGGTGCTCCGCCAGCGGCACAATGTCCTCACCAGTCAGTCTGTTGGCACTGAGGATGGCACTGTTACTCACATCTGTCCAGAACACTTTTTCCTGGAAAAACAGAAAGTTTGAATATCTGAGATATGGCAGATGTGAAAAACACTACAGTTTACATGTGCAGCGAGTTGTTTATGAGATGTACTGGTCATGGGTCTCTGGGTTCATCAGGTGGTAAATATGTACCTCAAATACAGCGAGCCCCAGTGGGTGAGCTAGTTTGTGTTCGTCAATGATGAGGGTGCGTCGACCACCGCCCTGAACATCGATGCTGGAGAGGGTGTGCAGCTTAGAGTCCACCCAGTAGAGCCGCTGGTTTAGCAGGTCTGGGGAGGAAGTGGGTTCGGGAAAGTTAGACTAGAGCAGTGGTTCCCAAAGTGAGGGGCGCACCCCCTGCATCGGTAGCACGCACTGGGCTGTCCAAATAGTATGCCACAGTTGTTTATGTTTTTAAACCCATTTTGCACAGAGAGGCTTTTTTTTAGAAAAATGTATTGATAGCAATGGTGAATATTATTACACAGGAAAAAAAACCAACTACACGTAAAATAATTACACCATAAAGATGGTTTGTTTTTCTACGTCCACACGTACACGGGTATTTTTGAAAACCAAGATTTTCCATTTTTGTTAAAATAATAATAATAAAAAAAAAAAACCCGTCCAGTTTTGAAAAAAATATCTCCGTCCACATGTAAACGCAAAAAACAAAGTCAAACGCTGTCAAGAACACACCAAATCCTAACCGTGAAGAAATGTTGTCCAATCAGAAGTCTAGAAGTCTGGGAGGGAAAGAGGAAACAGGGTTTTGTGCACTCACAAAGCCTTAAGTATTCTGAAAGGTTTTTGTGTTCTTCTGGAAAGGCAGCTAATTTTGTGTTACTTTTCAAGTGCCTTCATCATTTCAAACGTTAATAACTAAAGACAGTATCTTGAATTTTGTCTCACTGGCTCTCTTGGCCAGAGTTTATTCAATAAAGAAAGAAACTGAAAATTTTACGTAAATCTGAGTGATTCATAATCATAAGTCACAACTTAGAAATGGACAAAATGCATACAGCGCACAGAAATGTAATTTTAAAAAATTGCATTTA
>VOQK01028722.1:0-10812 GCA_015052645.1 Benitochromis conjunctus | reverse complement strand
CGCTGTCAAGAACACACCAAATCCTAACCGTGTAGAAATGTTGGCCAATCAGAAGTCTAGAAGCCCGAGAGGGAAGGAGTAAACAGGGTTTTGTACACTCACAGTAAAAAGTACTTCTGAAAAGTTACATAAATAAGTAAACATAAACTTGACACTGAAGAGACATGAATGCTTGAGTTTACCGAGTGTGACGCCATTAGGCCACACGATGTTGTCAGTGACCAGTGCGGTGCGGTCTCCTCCATTAAGACCTGCCTTCTCAATCTTAGCTGGATTCCCCCAGTCGGTCCAGTAAACAAAACTGGAATGTGAAAAAAAATTTCTGTGTTAGGTACGTGTAACACAGGCGATTTAGGCATCACAGTGCTATTAGCTTACTTGCTTTGGGGGTCTACCACAATAGCGCGGGGTTTCGATAAGTCCTGGTGGAAGAGGGTTTTGCGGCGGCTACCATCACCAGTTACAACTGAGACCGTGCCACGAACGCTGTCGGTCCAGTAGAGGTTACCATGGACCCAGTCGAAGGCAATTCCTTCAGGTGCATCGATGTCATTTCCGATCACGATGTGGTGATGAGTGGAGTCTTCAGCCGTGTCCATTGGAGTTCTGGGTAGAAAGTAAAAACAAGTCTCAAATAATAGTATCATGACATAAAAAGACGATTATCGTTCTGGTTTCATTCCTGCTCACCTGTAGATTTTCTTCTGGGATATGTCTGACCAGTAGATCTCTTTGGTCGCCATGTTCATGTCGAGCGCCACGACGTTCTTTAGGCGAGGGATTACTCTCGTGTATTCACTTTTGTCCAGAGTCATCTTTCTGACCTCATGATGGTTAGTGAAGAAAAGGTAGGCTATTGTTCCTACAAGAACAGAATGAGGTATATTTGAATCAGCAGTTTCCTGTTTATTTTAAATAAAAGTGAAATGAAACAATACTAATATAATCTCTATCCTAGCTCTGGTTTGGCACAGTGGTGATGTTCCAGGAATATAATTACTATGATTTTGTCACCTTAACTGCATTCATGCTAGAGGGAGAGAGCTAATTTGTATATATGGAAATTCAACAAAACAAATACCCAATGCAGTAATCATCTTTATATAAATGAATCAATTGTTATGCTTAAAAAGGAGGAAAGAAGTAAAAACTTTGATGATCCTACCCCCCTCCACCGAAGTGTAACAGCGAAACAGGCTAGTCATCAAGTTTAAACTTTTAATGATTACACAACAACACAAGAGAACAGCATGGGCAGACCCGAGAGCTCGAATACTTACCAATGGCCTTGCAGTTTTTAGTTGCTGGGTCAACTTGGTAACCCTCCTCACACTCACATTTGTAGCTGCCCATCTGATTGATGCAGATTTGACTGCAGGTGTCTGGGTTGGCACACTCATCGATATCTGAGTCGAATAAAAAGAGAAATGTCTTTAAAAATTCAATGAAACAGGAGCTAGAGTATGTCGAGTCACTGTGTGCACAGGGAATTATCTAAAAGCGCAGCCAGTGAAAGGGGAGGGTTTGTGTCAAAAGTAAACAGATTATTGGCACTGTTTGTTAATCTGGGTGAAGTTCACATTTTTTACTGTAATCGTGTGGCCTACCTTCACAGCGCCTTGTGTCAACTAGGCTGTATCCAGGGGGACATAAGCACTCATAACCAATCTTCAGGTCTTTGCAAATATGAGAGCACCCGCCGTTGTTGTACAGGCACTCGTTGGAGTCTGAAGAAAGAAGACGAAAGGGTCTTTTTGACTGGAATTCATAAGTTATAGTCTTATATCTATAATCCTATATATAATCTTATTGAAAGCATACAAAAGCAGAAATAATCAGACAGTTATTTATGAGGGGTACTCACCACATTCCCTAAGCGGCTCATCCGACCAATCCCTGCAGTCACGTTTCTTATCGCACACCTTCTCCATACTAATGCACTCTCCGCTGCGGCATTTAAACCTGGTTGGGCCCTCACAGTGGGTAGCTGTGTATGGTGGAAGGACATGAAACACGAGTTCAACAAACACAGATTAAAGATTTGCACGGCTGTCCAAAAGGTGGGACTCTTTGGGGGGATTCATACCATTCATGCAGCCAGTCTCATCGCTCATGTCTGTGCAGTCATATTGATGGTTGCACTGCAGGCTCCCGTGGATGCAAGTACCGTCACCGCATTCAAACTCGTCAGGAGGACAGGTGGCATGAGCTGGAGGGATGAAAAGTACAAGAGATTGTAAGAAATAGCAGCGCTAACGAATTCACAAAAAGGGACAAAGAGATGGTTAAAAAAAATAAAGAATTTCATAATTACAACAGTTAGCTTCATCTGATTGATCAAGGCAGTCAGCCTGTCCATCACACTTCCAGCTAACATGGATGCACTCTCCACTGCCGCAACGCCACTCCATCGAGGAGCAGTGATGAATGCCCACGAGCCCAGGAGTCTTTGTCCCGCAGGTTTCGGGCCACTCATCTGAGCCGTCGGAGCAGTCGCGGTCCCCGTCGCAGGCCCACAGGCGGGGAAGGCAAACTGTGTTGTTGCACTGGAAGGAAGCAGAACTGCAGGTGACGGGCGGACAGGATTTCTCGTCGCTGCCGTCCTCGCAGTCCACGTCATCGTCACACACAAAGGAGGATGACACGCACTGGCCATTCTTGCAGCCGAACTCGGACCTCGTGCACTGCTTGGCCTCTGACAGGCCAATCAGAACAAAGAAGGAACATTAGAGCATGGAGGAAGCAGGGTAATGAATGGGGCTCTGAACTCGGACTTACCACAGTTCAGCTCATCAGCTCCATTCTCACAGTCATTTTTACCATCGCACTGCCACGTGCTCGGGATGCACTGGTTAAGACGCCCTGCACAGCTGAACTCTGTCGGTTTGCATGTTTTGGCCGCTGGAAGTGGCACAACAAAGAAAATCTTAACTGGGGTCTCAGACCGCGGGATTGTGGAAGCACAAAAGAAAGTTAATTCACAGAGTACTCACCACAGGTACCAGGAAGTTCATCTGTGCTATCTCCACAGTCATCAGTGCCGTCGCACACCCACCTCATTGTGATGCATCTCCCATTCCCACACTGGAACTGGTTGGTTCCACATGTTATCAGTGCATCTGTGAAAGATGGACATAAAAACATCAGTTCAGCTAAATTGTTTTAGTGATTGTTTATGAAGTTACACCTCACATACCAGTTTTTACCGGGGGCTCTAAACTCTCCACTCCACACCACACGATCCATCACACAACCATTAACAAAATTAGCATGTCAGGTAATTAGCAGCAAACACAAAATACAGTTTAGGCTCGACCTCATGCTGAGGATAGGTGTGTAAAATGTAAAGTCATTCAAACACACAATAAATACAAAGAAAATCCAATAGCAGTTAAAAGTTATACAGGTGGACGAACCCAGTGACAGACTAATACTGCCATCAGCAGAGTCACATCAACAGCATGGCTAAAAGTATTTCTGTTGTCAGAGTGCAAATATCAGGTAATCCAAAGAGATTTGGTGTCAGCTCACTAGTGCATCAGTGTTATTTAGGGAAAAGGGTTTTGAGGTTACAACTACTACTACTGATAAATGGCTAATCTATATACAGCATGTATGTGAGTAGGACGGGGTGCCTTTATCAGGGATATGCTGATTATAAGTTCATAATCGCAGTCGGACGTTTCAGGCATTTATGGCAGAAAAAGCACTGAAGGCACAGAATCCCCCTCCAAAACCTCATCTTTAATGGAAGCACTGAAGCTTTTGAGCTGGAAGTACCAACCAGAGTATATATATTAATGAAACAGCAATTCACGAGAACTGGTAGTTGAGGCCTTTCCTCCATCTAGCCTCTGAAACTTTGAAATAACCATATTTATATAGGAAATAAAACATAATGTCTGCGTCTTACTATGGATTCCAAAATTTACATTTACTGACTTACATTTTCATATGTGTGTGTCCCCCATAAGAGCAGCTCAATGAAAGGCGAATCATAAATGATGTATGCCTACATACACATCTCATGCATAGTAAATCCTAATGGACTCTTAGGGGAGGTCAAACAGCTGGTGCTTAAGCAGTAGTCAAATAAGGGGAAGGCTTTCCTTGTTTATTCTTGTTGTAGTATTTTTTTATGACTCCATATTTGCAAACATTTACAGCAGGCAGAGATTAGCTATTCATTTTTATGACACAATATGTAAGGTGGTGCATTACTGCCATTACCATAAAGATAATGATCTGTTTCATACTGACAGGCTTCTAAAGAATTACTCGCAGGTAAGAAAACTGTTCTTCTCGCTGAATGTTAAGGCTGCCGGGTGGACTTTTTCCATTTACGTATCAGCTCTCATTCCCTGAATCCAGCGAAATGTTGGTCAAACTCAAACTCCTGCTGGTTATTTACTTAATGGGCTTAAAGTTCAGACCTTGAAAGACAAAGTGGACTGAATGACGGTGTTATTGATTGAGTGCAAATCAACAACATGTGCCCATATGCCTGCTTTTTTTTGCCAATGCCTGACATCTGATGTATGTCAGTCACTGACCCTGATGTTAAAGGAGAAGCCCCTTAGTGCTCAGACTTAAACTTATATTAACACACCTTTAAAAACAAATAAGGTCTAACTTCTCTGCGTCACAGTGACAAAAATGCAGGTCTCTGTCCAAATTTGAAACTTTTAAGCACAAGGCCCGTCTTTGTGACTGGTGTGGAAATGCGGAAGGGCGACAACCAGTTCCAACATGTTCCTGTCACACTGCTTCCCAGAACTAGTATGTTGGAAACAGGTGTGACTGTGTGCACATTCAAACCTGTGAGAAAGTCAGCCTGAACATGACTTTGTGGTTTGAGATGATCTGGAGGGAATCCAGTCATTTCAAAGTATCTGGCATTTCATCCGTCTGTAAGCAGGCAGGATATTGCATCATGTAGGGAGTTATGGAGTGCACCTGTAGTTCATCCAGATTTTATCTCCAAATCTGAATCAGAACCGCCCGGGGTGTTTGCACGTTTGGAGACAGCAGCTTCCAAAACCGGCTCTTCAGAAACCCCCCCGACACTTTTTTTCCACACACCGTTCACACTGTTCAAACCTGATTGGCTGCAGAAGCTGCTGCGAGCTGAGCGCCAGTAAATGAAGGCACTAAACCTGCAGCTTCATTCAAACACAGACCGACAAGAAAAAGTCAAGGAGAACAATTACATGTAAAACTAAAGGCTGCGCAGACACCAATTACGGAAAATATGAACAAAATCCACTAATGAATGATTAAAAAATGGGATTTTTAAATGATAAGACAGAAGCGCCTGCAACCACCACCCCACCCTCCTCAAGTTTTTACATTTAAAGTGAGCATAAGAGGTTAGATTTGACCCACGTATCTTCATTGAACGGCATCAAGCTGGAGCACCACAGCGTACACGCACGCACTCATGCATAGATTCATGAAGTTTGGATGCAAAGATCGGAACTTACTTGTCTGAAAAACGGGGTTGATGAGAAACAGCAGGGAGGCGCAACACAGCAATCTCATGTTTGGCAGCCGCTCTGGAAGATGCTCCAGTGAAAGCCTACACTGATGACTTCGCAGCCTGTCAGTAAAACTGGGGATAGTGGGAATGCTGGGGCACCTGGAGCAGTAGTTGCGGCCTGTTTGTCACAGAAATGTTCTTGATGATGGAGCTCTGCAGACTGTAGCTTATGACAACATCAGAGCCCCTTTCAATGTGGTCCAGGAGCCTGTGGGTGGGATTGAGAGTGGATCCGGGGGAGTGGGAGGGCGGGGTCTGGAGTGGTGTGATTTCTGAGGCGCACAACCTCAACAATTGTGAGGCGGAGCTCCGTGCAGATGAGTTTCTACTATGAGTTAACCCTTTCAGTGTTTACGCACACCAGTTTGGTTTCTTTCCTTGAAGGCATATTCAGCAATCACCGTGGCAGTGGGGAGGACTCAAAGCTCCTGCCAGTAGAAGAGAAATGTATTTATTTATTTATTACAGAAGAAAGTCAGATCCTCCTGAGATCCATTCATTCATGTCCTCAGTAATAGACTTTTTTTTTTTAATCTACTTCTTTTGACTTATTTGAGCTACTAAGTCCCAGTATACTAAATAGAGGGCATCCTGGCCTTCCCATTGATATCTCATGTGTTTGGGTGGGCTCTTGTAGCTCCAACAAAGGAAATCCTAAAAATAAAATTTAAAAAAAGTTTAATGTGAGGATTCTTTTTATCTCCAATTATCAGGAGGATAATGTTAAATTTACTATTAAATTAAAAAGGGAAACAACTCAGAGCAGCTGTATAAGCGTGTGTGACAGCTGTCAATCAATCAATCTTATACTTTTCCTTTCTCAAAATATTCTGCTTATTTCTAGATTGTTTTTCCCCACAGTTGACTTTGTTTCCCCCACAACTCTTTTTTTCCTTCTCAAAATATTTTTTCTTCTAGGAATTTCACAACTTTATGGTTTTATTATATTTTATTTTCCTCAAAAGACTTCTTCCAAAATACCAGAGCTTATTTAAAGCTCTGGTATGGCTGTAGCTCAGGCTGTAGCTCAGGTGGGAGAGCAGATCAGCTACTGATTGGAAGGTTAGTAGTTCGATCCCTGGCTCCTCTAGTCTGCATGCCAAATATCCTTGGGCAAAATACTAACCCCAAGTTGCTCTCCAATGCATCCATCGGAGTATGAATGTTAGGTAGAAAGCAATAAAGTATAGAAGAAAGTGCTTGTATGATTGGGTGAATGTTGTATAGAGTACTCTGGGAGAGGAGAAAAGCACTGTATAAGAATCAGTCCATTTATTTCTAGCTACAGAATATTAGAAGTTTTTTAAGATCTCCAAGGTTAAGACTTTTATTAAAAACGCAAGTTCGAATCAAGCTATTTAAAATTTCAGCTTCACAGAATATCAGAGAATATTACTACTATTTCTATAATAGTAGTAATAATGGAACTGATCTATAAGTGTCAATAAATCTAATGAAAAAAGTATTTTCATAATTTTAACATTTATATTGTCAGCAGGAGTTAACACATTCAGAACGATGACGGGGAAGCAGGGTCATATTTAGATGACCTCTAATTCTCGCTGATTTCACTATTATAAACTTTCACCTGAATACAATCAGCTGCTTTGACCTGACCAGAGTCTAAAACTCTCAGATCACCTTTTTTCTTCTCCTAAAAAAGTGACAAAAATCTGTAAATCGGTTTGTCTGGTGCTGCTGTGTCTGTTACCTTCCACATAGGTACAGTACATTTGTTCAAAAAGTCTAGTAAACTTAGTAATAGTGTGCAATAACATCATTTTAGGACGTTTTCTTCATATCTTCACTTCCTGAATAAAAACTGCACATTATTTAGGTTCAAAGTCATAACAGGGCAGGCACAGAGATAAAGCACAAGTCAAGATAAACCTCATAAACAACCTTGAACAAAACAAGAGTGAACCACTAGAAATAAAATTCAGCAGTGCTGTGCAACTGAATACAGCTCAATAATCCAGAGATCTCTTTGGACATGCTCTATGAAGGAAGCACAGGACCACCGAAACACTAGAATCTAATGTACTGTAGGGCAAATATAGTCACACAAACAGGTTGACGCGCAGACACTGTTTCTGTGGACGTTACACGTTCAGATAACAAGAAGCCCTCCTGGATGGTCCTAACTGGCCAAGTCCTTATTATCATGTGTGACCTTCAGTGTTACTTTAAAACTGATAAATGTGCACAAAAAAAAGAAAAGTCAAAGTAACACACAGAGGACACCAGTATGTGTAGTCACAGCTGAAAGATCCACATGAGGAATTCTGAAAATGAAAACCAGACAGTAATTACAGGCATTTCAAAGCTGACGGTCTGCCTCACGGTCTACATGTGGAAGTGGACGATCAAGTTTGTTAGCGGAGATGAAATATAGAGTACGCAGAGCATCAACGGTGTTCATGTAAAGCCTGGTGTGACCCTGTGGGAACAGACTGGTGTTAATCTCAGTTTTAAGTCACAAGAACAGACAAATTTGTGCTTTCAGGACCTCTCTCACACACGGTATGCGCTAATGGTGGAAAACGGAAAAATATGACAATTACACTTAAAAAAAATGTAACAGTGTCGTAGTTTATTACACACAAGCGTCCTGTATTAAACATATTCTCCCCAAGACTGAACCTGCACACCTTTAACCCTGGAGTAAATTGCATTGTTTTCAGGCCTTTGTTAAGGTCCTTGGATGAGTGGCTACAAACAGCAGTTACCCCCCATCCTCTGCTTGTGTTAGACCCTACCTCAGAAACTATGTAGTAAGTTACGCTGACTTTTTTTTTAACCAGCAAAAACAGACATGCCTTTCACCAGCACAGATTTGCCTTCTTTTTCTTTCGTTATGCATTATCCCAACCTCCTGACCTGCTGTCAGCAATTTCTGCTTCTTCTTTTTCCTCAATCGTCACTTCTCCCTAAAAACTAACCAAGTTCTCGACTCCAACCCCCCATTTTTACTTTTACTGTCCTCAAATCAGGTTCTTCCAGATGAAGCAAGTTTTTGGCTTCACTTTTGCTCTGACACCACAGTCAGAGAACAGATAAGTCACAGCTTTTAGCTGTATTAACTATTTCAGACACAGACGCAGGAACTGCTGCCAGAGCGAGGACACATTACCGGATTTTTTTGGCTGTTGTTATTGCTGGGTGTGGCTCCATGGATCAGTAGTGCACAATAACCACTTTCTTGGCAGAAGATACATTTGTCCTGAAAATAAGATAAGCCTCACACAAGCTTGCAAAGGGATGGAACAAGGAACTACTCTATGTGTTTTAGTGTATTTCTGTGGCTGGGCTGTGTCTCCCTCTTGTGTCTGCACCTGGATTCAAAACCCAATGAATCTCTCTTATCTGTAGGTTCTCTCAGTCTCCTGTTTTCTCATCACATAACAGACATGATGGGAGGAGAGCACAGAGGAAGATTTACAGATTAATACTGTGGCGTTATTAATCTGTAAGTGAAATGATACAGTTTTACTAGAGCCATGTTTCCTGCCATTTCCTCTTCTTTCTTCCTGTGAGGAGCTGCTTCTCCTTGGTGAGGCTGATCTGCTCCCACTCTGCTAAGGAAAGAACCACAGACTCTGCTGGATGACTCTTCTGTGTGGTCCTGGTAATAAATTTATTAGATCTGATTTTCAGGTTTTGGTATTATTTTGGTAACTGCCATCAAAGACAAACAATGCCAGCTGATGCTTCTTGTTGACCTCGTAAGAACAAACGGCATTCTGATGGTCTAACCTCTTGAGTTTACACGTTGTTGGCACTAATACTTTGAGCCTTTCTTTAACTGAGGACTCACTTCAACAATGCCAGAGTCTGAACCCAGAGAGAGAAAGCTTCAACTGTTCACTGTGTCCTGGTGGAAATTTCTAAAGGCCGAGATGACAGCTGTTCCCAACCGTGGCTCCAAGAAGTCTGTGAAAATGAGATGGTTGAGCACACGTTCATGTTGCTGTGCAAGGAGGCAAAGTCAAAAGTATTTCTACGACTCCTTAAAACATCGTGAGGAGCAGAAGGAAGAACTGAAACTGAACTGGGAACTGTGTCAGCCAATCAAAGCGGGAGGCTCTGCCTGACACCTGGCTGAGGGTCTGATGAAAGACGTTAAGGGTGCCTCTTGACGTGGCAACGTCACAGCCACAAAAAGGAACCTCAAGCCTGCTGTGAGTTTTTTCAGATGACATCAAGCCTGTTTATACTGCATGCAGATGATACTCCATCCTCTCAAACAGAGAACACTGCACCAGAAGAGAGCTCACACAGCTGGAGCTGCATTGGCAGGAAGACCGAGCAGACCAGAACCAGAGAGATCTTCGCTGCAGAATGTATTACAGAGCCTGAAGAAGACGCTAACGTCGTTTTATTCACTACATACAATGGTCACAGTGAGTAGGTCAATCCTGCACGATCAGTGAGTCCACCACCCCAATCATCAAGAGCTCACCAACCAACCGATGAGCACTGAATGAAAATAACAATATTACAAACATCAGAGTTAAATGATCTTCTAGAATTAAACAGCACTTGATTACTTAATAGGGTACTTACTGCCATATTGTTTTAATTGCTAACAAACATTTTCTACACTGCAGATACTCCAACAGTAACTCTAAAATCTGATGCTGTAAAAGTTCAAAAGGTCAGGGAAGCTCATTCTGTTTCTGCAAATCGACGCCTTGTTCTCTGGATACGACTGATTGTCTTTGTTACGCGGTTCAGGGGAAATTTTCTTTGTGTAAGGATTTTATTCTATACACAAAGAAAAGCAAAGACAATAACGCACTCTTAAGCTTGAGACTAATTTTAATTGTAGACCTTGTATGGTGAGAAATGTGGGGCGATTTCAAACTGTGCTCATGCACATATTGTAGATTCATTAAATATGGTATGTGATCAGTTCGTTACTGGCTACCATCAGGACCACAATAGCTTGCTGTACAATCCCAGCTCAATTATTTGTTGAAAAAAAGAGAGAAGATGAAGAAACGAAGGCGGCCCACAGAGACTGCTTCTATAAGGACCCAGAGTTCTGTGCTACACCCCAGATTAATATTGTTTTGTAAGAACGACAAAAGGTCACAATAAACATTTTATTATATATGTTGCTAAATGATGTGAGGCACATTTTTAATGCAACACTGGCAAATAAATTCCTGTTAAACTCAAGCACTGACAGGAGAAAACTACCAACGGCTGATTTACTCTATGATACCATTTTAAGTGTTACACTGTAATGTTTTTTTTTGCCAACAGTA
>VOQK01028719.1:0-23221 GCA_015052645.1 Benitochromis conjunctus | reverse complement strand
CTTGAAGGAATCTGACTAGATTGTTGCTAACGGCTGCATGTTCTCAACAACATACTTGGCTATCAGTCTGTTTAATTCAGTCTGTGCTACAGATGTTTGCGGAGAAGAGAAATCAAGCTGCTTAGATGGCGTCGCTCCATTAGCGGAGTCATTTCATGAGCTCACATTAGCCTTACCTGCGTTTGGGCTGTGCTTGCTAGCATCAACACCATCATTATTGACTATTAACTATTACTAGTTTTGTTGCAGCATGTGACATTGAGAGGTGCCTCGTGAGATTCGATTTGCTTACAACTGATGTGTAAAAGCACTTTGTTCCAGGGCATAAGTCACATTTCATACATAGATTCTTGGCTTTTCTGTCTTGGAGAGAAAAATAATGTCTGGACTTCCATTTAAAAAAATGCTACCTTTGAATTATCTGGGGTTTCCATGACTCTGCCTCTGTCTGCCTTTTCGTATATGTGTGCTCAATGCATAGATTCAACAAGGTGCTGGAAACATTCCTCAGACATTTTGGCCCATATTTACATGATAACATCACACAGTGGCTACAGATTTGTCAGCTGCACATCGATAATGTGAACCTCCTGTTGCATCACAACATGAAGTGCTCTATCAGGCTGAGATCTGGTGACTGTAGAGAGCATTTGAATACAGTGAGCTCACTGCCATGCTCAAGAAACCAGTTTGAGGTTATCTAAGCTTGGTGATGTGATGTGTCATCCTGCTGGAAGCAGACACTGGAAGATGGGTACACCGTGACCATAAAGGAATGGGCATGATCAGCAACAATGCTAGTGTGGTGGTTAAACAATTCTCAGTGGGTACTAAAGAGTCCAGAGTGTGCTAATAAATGTGCCCCACACCATTACACTGCCACTAACAGCCATCTGTTGATACTATCATCTAGTAATTGGAAGGTTGGTGGTTCGATCCCTGACTGCTCCAGTCTGCATGCTTAAGTATCCATGGGCGAGATACTGAAAGTGCATTCACTGGAGTGTGAAAGCATAGAAAGCACTTAGGTGTAGAAAAAAAAAAAAGTGATTGTGAATGAGAGATGTTATGTAAAGCACTTAGAGTAGAAATGTGCAATATAAGAACTGGTCCATGGATCCAAGATTTCCTGTTGTTTCCACCAAATTCTAACCTTCCCAGGCATCTTATTGTGTCCAGTTTCAGGACTCTGTGTTAGCTGTGACCTCTGTTCCCTGTTTTTAGCTGACAGGAGCTACACCTAGTGTGGTCTTGTGCTGTTGTAGCCCATCTGCTTCAAGGTGTGATGTGTTGTTTGTTCAGGGATGCTCTTCTGCGTACTTTGGTTGTAGCGAGTGGTTATTTGAATTACTGTTGCCTTCTTAGCAGCTCAAAGCACTCTGGTCATTTTCCTCTGACCTCTGGCAGGAACGAGGCATTTTCTCCTTGATAACTGCTGCTCATTGAATATTTTCTCCTTTTCAGACTATTCTCTGTAAAGATAGAGATGGTTAGGTAAACACTGCTGTAGGTTAGAATTTTTTGAAATACTCAGACCAGCCTACCTGGCACCAACAACTAGGCAATATTTAAAGTCACTTAAACCACCTTTCATCCCCATTCTGATGCTCATTTTGAACTTCAGCAGGTCGTCTGGGCTAAACGCATTTAGTTGCTGATTGTGCAAAATTTTAACCTTTATAAAACTCTAAAGGGTGACTTAAAAAATCACCACATTCAATTTGATAAACGAAATTTAAGAATAAATGTGTTTTGTGTAACTGCAAAACATCATTTTGTTGTGCTGTAACTTTGGTTTCAGTTTTATGACTTTGCTTTGGCTTTATCTCACAATACTGGATGTCTGTAAATAGTATTTTATGGTCGCAGTGGGCCACAGTGGAGCCAAATTTGACACTTTGGATCTATATCAATGCATTTAAATTCTCGTATTGTGTAAGCCTTACATCTGAACTGCAGTGATATATGAATAACATAAAATGCTAATACTGAAGAAAGAGCATCTTGAGAAGTAATGGTTAATTACCTTTGCTGCACTGGTGCATTTTGTATCTGTCTTTGAGGCAAATTTTAAACACTGAGTTTTGTTTTTGTAATTTAGAACAGACTTAGTCCAGAGGTGATTTCTGCCTGTTTAAAAACACGTGATCTCCACCCAGATGCACAAAACGAAATCATTTCTTTCTGCCCTTCTCTACCCCATAGCACCCGTTCCTGCCACCCCCAACACACACACGCACACATAAGCGACATGCCCCTCCCGCTCTTGTTTGCATGTTTATCACCAAAACCTGCCTAAATTCATGCTGTTTATTCGTCTCATATCTCATTCTTTGCCACACTATTTATTCACCTGATCCCATTAAACTGGGAGCCAGTGTGCATGCAAAGTCTCACTTTCTTTTTACAAAGCCAGGAACACCTCACCTCAGTAGACAGTGAGACTCCACCTCAATACGATAACATCACAGATATGTGATCAATAATTAATTAACAAACCCAGAAGTGATAATTAGCATCAGACATACATTGGCTCCCTTGCTGTATCCACAGCGCCTTTAAAAACAGTATGGTGTTTGCAGTTACGCACTGAGGCAGATGGAACTAGACAGCTTGAGCAGGTGGTTGTGTTACTATTGTTTTGTGTTTTTGAGGGGTTTAATATGGTAATCAGCATGATCCTTATGGGCAAGCAAGAACATCAGCTGCATCAAGCGTGCATAGAACAATGCTGCATTGATCTGTGTACTTGCGCACTGTATTTAAGTGCTCTACAGAAATTCAGTAGACCCTTCACAGCAAGATTGCAGCTCATATTGATTTTTTTATTTTTTTGCGTTCTTTTGAAAAATATCTTTAGAGCAGATGAAGGACACTGATACAAGGTTTGTCTGTGAATGTGTGTTAGGAATTTCTGAACACTAATAGCCGTGACTCCTCGCTTCATGCCACCACAATGTTTAAATAAATTATAAAAGATTCTGAATGTTATCACACAGACTGGTTTATTCCCAGGTCAGGTGTTGTTTTTGATGCGAAAGATGGACCCATAGCTTTCCTTAGGTAAATGTATCAATACTCGTTGTATTGTTTTGCCCGGTTGCTCCTAGTCTAAGCACTGATTTGGGCCCCATCAATAGCCTTCAGCTTTCAGGTCTCTCTTCTGTGGAAACAGCTCCCAGTTTGGTTTTGGGAGACAGACACCCTCTCTACTTTTAAGATTAGCCTTAAAGCTTTCAGGTCTAGGTCAGGTGACTCAGAATCCTCCCTTAGTTACACTGCAATGTGTTTGTGTACCACTCTGCATTTAATTGTTAGTTATTAGTAATCTCGTTTGTGTCGTTTGTCCTGTGTGTCTTGCGGCAGGTGACCTCCCCTCTCTGAGTCTAGTTCTGCAGGAGATTTCTTCCTGTTAAAAGGGAGTTCTTCCTTCCCACTATCTCTTGCTCACAAGGAGTTGCCACTGTATTATTGCAGGTTCTTTTCCTTACGCTATAAACTGCCCTATTGTTGTGATTTTGCACTATATAAATAAAGCTCAAATGAACTGAATCCATTGGCTCGAGGGATTGTTGGGTGAATGGTGAAAATAATATAAAACAGCTTTCTTATGCACACATTTTGCTTCATTTTTTCATATTTGAAGTGAATATTTGTTCAAAAATAATATTAACTGGTAAGATAACTGGTCAGATAATAGAAGAGGAGTAAAAAGTGCCATATGAAATGGAGTAGAAGCAGAAAGTAGGATTAAATGGAGATACTCAAAGTACCTCAAAATTGTACTGGAGTAATGTAATAGAGGTATACAGTTCCATAATTAGATGAGATCCATTGCGGATTTGTATGATCAAAGTGCAGTTCTGTTTAGATTGTGTGTCCGACTTATATGGTTATTTACCTTGAGAGCCCCACTGCATGCTGCCTATTTAATGACTGAAAATGTCGCACTCCTAATTAAAAGTACACCTGTGGCTTCATGCACCCGATGGGATACGCTCTCCATCTCCATACTCTAATTTGCCAGGGCATTGCCCAGTTTGTCTGAGTGCCAGCCAACAAAGGGCTTAATTTGCACTTGTGTGTGTGTGTGTGTGTGTGTGTTTCAGGCTAGATGAGACAGCCTAACCCTTACTCACGAGGAGACTAGTAGTTCTTCAAAATTGTTTTGGATGTTTGATGTTATGATTCGTCCTCTGTTGGTCCTGGTAAGGGAATTACTGTCTCAAGTCTTTAATGTCAAGGATTTAGAGACGTGATGATTACAGCTTTGTACCTCAGTGCTCCTCATTTAACATGATGAGCCCATTTTTAATCAGTTTGATGGTTTAGATTCGGCAGTTCAACTACTACTTCGGACTGCAAATGTTGAAAGTCACCCTTTTAATGGCCAGTTGTTTAGAGTTACATAAGATTGACACCAGTTGCATCGTATGCCTGCCAGCAGCCGTTTAGCTTACCCTACAGCATCCTGTAGGGTAAGAGTTTCTACAAGAAGAGCAAGGGGGCTTTTCAACTTTTTAAAATATTATTTAACAAATAATAAATGATTGCTTTAATTTTTTTTTAAAAACATAGTAAAAGAGCAAAAAACAATCCACTATTAAGTGAATGTTAGAGGTAGAGGTGTGTGCACATTTTGGAACAAGCCATTATACTAAAGATAAACTGCTGTTTCATATACCAGCAGCCAAACACGAGAGTGGTATCGATCTTTTCTACCGTTGAGAGAAGATGTATGAACAGATTTCTCATACTTTCAAATTATTCGGTCAACATGTCTTAAACAGCAGGATCAGCATTCAGTGTCTGGGCTTTCTGTTACTTAGCCTCATAACATATTGAATTACAATTGGAGCTGGTTTTGCCAAATCAGGGCCCGTGTGTCTGACTGACTTAAGTGAGTGTGTTTTATAGAATTCACTGTTCATATTACATACATGTCTAAACCTTGATGCTCATAATGAAGTCTTCTCACAGCTACTGAATTATGCAGAGGCATTTCCTATAAAAAAAAAAAATCACATCAGCTTTGACTTGATAGAATGCAAATTTGTGCATTTCCCTTAGGCATTTGGAAGAAAGTAATTAAGCAAAGGACCCTTTGTCTTCAGAATGCTTTTTGAGTCATTTCATCGCAGGATAAGAGGACTATCTGTCAAGAGAAAAGCTTTCATGTACCATTGAGTGTGTTGACTTTTTCTAATCTATTGTTCTCCTAGACATTTTCCTCAAAAGTTTTCCGGTGCAACCGGGAGAGCTGAAGGACAAACTGTTCATCATTAATGAGAAAGACGGAGGCCTGTCTGATGAGCACATCACCTCTCTGAGGAGGTATGACTTGGTGCCAAAAAAATGCTGATTTGTATTCACTCCTTATAGTGTCACTGAAGCTGAGAGGTGAACATCTTTTTGTGCCCAAGTCCGTGGGCGGTTGATGTGTGTTTTCATTGGCAGAGGTAAAGCCTTTGGAAACTAGATGCTAAACAAATCATCAACGGGGATGTGGGTCCATGTTACTGCCAGGACAATGTGAAGCAGGGGAAACCGCTGCCAATGCATGCGTGGAAGACACACGATTTGCGCGGCAGTATTCACTGTGTTTTAATACTAAAGAGCAGATGCCAGAACCTTTTACTAGAGCAGCTCACTAATAAAAGTTTTATCTCGGGTTATTTGCAGAGATGGAAACTATTGACATGCCCTCAGGAATAAAACACAGCAAGTGGGTAAAATGCTTCCTGATTCTTACCTGCAGTTTACTTAGTGACTCTGTGTGCTGACCTCCTGGAAGGCAAAACTGATCTAATGTACTGTGGGGACGGTTTTATATATTCTGTGAAAACATAATATATATTTTAATGCGTGGTGGCGTCGTGCTGAGGAATACAATCTTGAAAGAACCACTCCCAACAGGTGCTGCAATATTGATGACCGGTGCTGCTCCAGTGGCACATAGGCTGACTCGTGAGAAAGCGAATGTCTATGGTTTGAGGTCAGAACTCACAGGAATGACAGAAGTAGGAAGTCCAATTTAAGACGAGAGAGAGGTTCATATTCAGTGCAAGCGAATAAATGGCTCTTCCCATTAGCGTCTCGCTGCTTTATAGAAGCTGACGAGGACCGTCACGTTACTTGGCTTTTAATCACTCGCCTTTCCCTAGGCTACTAGAAATCAGTCTAATGGTATTACTTCATGGGGACAAGTAAGGAAACATGTGATGACATACCTGAACAAAGGTCAAAAGGACAAACAAAGAAAATGTAACATAAAATTTTAAAGTCAGTCTAAAGGTCTAAATGTATGTATCTTTTTCTGATGCCTAAACAAGGACGGATATTAGAGATAGCTACAGTTGATGTGTTTTTACCTTTTTGACATGACAACTGTATGACAATGTCATACATTTTACTTTTTACTCTTTTTTTAAAGACTAATAAGTTAAATAATTCTCAGGTTCATACAGTATTAGTATTCTTAGTCAAAATGGCCAAGTTGCTCTGAATTTCACACACTGGCTATACTAGCAAATATCTCTATCAAATTAAAAACAAAGGACTGTAAATATGTAGAGCTGAGTCAGTGTTGTTAACCAGTAGAAAATAAATTCATAGCTCCGCAAACAGCATACTGTTTGAGGATGGGCGCCTTTTCCCCTTAGCAATAAAATATTCACTGTGGCACAGAAAAAGATATCAGTTCTGGAATGAAAATTTCTGCTTTTGATTGTTGCCAAGGTTTTCTTCATTCTTGATTTTAAGTTTTCCATTTTTCCATGTTTCATGATTTTCTTTTGTTCGTTTTTAATAGCAAAACTATAAACTCTGTTATGTGTTTGAGGAACTGTCGCCACTCTCACCTAATGCATGCACTGGGAACCATATATGCATTAGGTGGACATATTGTAGCTCCACGTGTGGACGATATGAGGGTGTATTTGGTGACAGCACCATATCAACTTAGAAAAAAAATCTGCCTCTGTGCAGTTTATATATGAATTCTGCTTGCTGTCGATGGCCAGAAAAGTTAATTTCTGAACATTTATTGACCTTGGACAATGAACAAATTACTAAATAAATTGACTTAATCTTCATTAATTACACTTGCCTGTCAGATTTAGCCACATAGCTTATCTTTTATATGCAGTCCCTGAACACATTATTACTAACAGACACGAGGCACATAAAAAGCAAACAAATCAAACATCAAATTTTGTACAGGAATGTACGTGATATGAATGTAGGTGAGAAAAATGTGTAAAATTGATTAAAAAGGAGAGGCATAAAAGCCTAACAAGACTAATTGTCCCAGAGGATGACACACACATACAGGCAAGTATGAAAAAAAAGGAAATGAACATAGACATCTCATATGACATATGGCATATAAGCCCAGAGGCAAAAGATAAATAAATAAAAAAGAACTCAGACATCACATTGGCACTGTTGTTTTTCCAGCAGCAGCAGATTTCTACAGGATGTTGCAGTAAGTCTCCCAAATCAGCTGGAACTTATTTTCCAGCCACATAGGAAAGAAAAGACTGATTGGCAAATTCACATAAAATTGAAGGACCCAGACTATTACAGCCCTCGAAAGGGCTCCGTATTTATCCACCAGATGAATATTAATGACTAAATAAGCATCAAAATTTTAAGACTATCTGTAGGTATTACTGATTACAAATTAAACTCAAAAGACTCAGCTAATCGGAGGTATCAGGACTATGTGAGTGTGGTTTGATCAGACTGGACGGATAGAGAGCAGACAAGTGATTGATTAAAGCTCAAACGTGTATGAAATCACCTTTTCAGAACTAAGCCTCAGAGGACAAAGGGGGGGAAATAGCAGGACTACGATATACTCAAAAAATGTTTCAAATGGCAAGAAATGGTATGTTCATTGTGAAACCATCTGATTAAAAAGTATTTTCAGGTATTTTAACAGGTAAGTAGCATCTGTATGTAAAAAGAAAAGCAAACATTTTCTTCTTATTTATTTATTGTTTTATGTTTAAGGTATGTCCCCACCATGGAAGATGTGGAAATGTACAAATCCTACAAAGGACCTGTAGCTGAACTGCATATTGTGGACCAGTACATGATGGAGGTACAATTTTCAGTTCCATGTATCATCTTCCTATGCAATTAAAAATTAGGTGTACAAACTCATCCTATAGATCAGTCTTTTATTAAACATCTGACCATAAAACAATCGAAAGGGTTACAATAAGCTGCAGGCCTTAAACATCAGTGTTCAGTACAATAAACTTCCAACTTGTAGCTGAACGATACACACACACTGCATTTTAAGTTGTACAAATTTTACCACTAAATTCATTACATAACTATTTTTTTGACATCATGCACTTACACTAAGCATGACATTGTAGTACTGAATGCAGTCTTATTTATAAGTTGCACTTAAAATTTAATGAGAAACATGGGCTTGTGCTTCAGTGACGGCCTTCGTCATTCTCGGTGGCAGGGAGGCTGCAGTCATCAAACTCCTTTAGAGGCACATCCTGTTTCATTGCTTTGTAGAAAAATCCTCACACTCGCACATGTGGATTATTTCTTTCTCTGTTTTCTGCTCTAATGCTGCAACATTTCAACCACACATTTCTGATTTTCTTGATTTTTTGCCTTTGGTTAAATATCCATCCATCCATCCATCCATCCGCTTCCGCTTATCCTTTTCAGGGTCGCGGGTGGTTAAATGTCTAAAACTGAATTTCCACTCACAGGGAATGGAAATGGATAACAAACAACTGCATCAAAAACAGGAATACGGTTAAAAACAAAATATAGTTTATTACAGTTTTTTCAAGTTTGTGCTTCATTGAACTAATTATAATTTATTACTTTAGGAATTAGGAACCAATAATTGGTGATTTAGAAACATGATATGGTGGCACGATGGTTAGCACTGTTGCCACACAGCAAGAAAGTCCTGAGTTTAATTCCACTCCTCGTATTTGCGTGGGATCTCTCCCGGTACTCTGGCTTCCTCCCACAGTCCAAAGACATGTCGTTAGTGGGGTCAGGTTAACTGGTAACTCTGGTTATCAGAATGGTTGTCTGTCTATGTCTGTTAGCCCCGGGACACACTGGCAACCTGTCCAGGGTGTACCCTGCTATTTGCCCTAAGACAGCTGGGATAGGCTCCAGCCCACTCGTGACCCTGACAAGGATAAGTGGAAGAGGATGGATGGATGGTCCAATACATTCACTAGAATTTTACAGACAAATGAGACATGAATAGATTTCCCTCACATTTGTTGTCCGAAGGGTGTTTCTCTCATCTTTACTTTTAACATTTTTATTTATTAGTCCTTGTACATGCTAATACTAACAGATCACCAAATAGCCAATATGCCAATTAACCAATACCTTGTGCTTTACTCGCTACAAGCATACAAGCACCCCTTTTTGTTACCATCTCAACCTGACCACCTGTAAAGTAGTACAAGGTTGGAAAATAGTAAAGTAAGCACCTGATCGGCAACCACATCAGTACCAACTTATACAAATACATGAAATACATGACATTTATTAACCCAATTTGAACTAGGATAGTCTAAAGCACTGATTTAGAGAATGACACAGGAGGCTGTTGGCTATCCCAGGTGACGCTGGGTAACCACTTCATCGCAGACCAAATCAGACAGAAAGAAAACCATTCACACTCAAATTTACACCCACGCGATTTTTAAAATCACCACAAAACCAGTGAATGTCTTTATACGGCGCCCACGTGGGCGGAAGAACGTGCAAACTGTAAACATAAAAGGGCAGCAGCATGAAAACCAGAACATTCCTACATAACATAACAGTTAATCAAGCACTGCACTACTAGAATTACAATTACAAGCATTCAGACCTCACGATTAAAGCAGCATCCAATGCATGCTCATTTAGCACTTTGTTCAGGAGAACTTGTTGAGTCATCTGCCTTCTCAGTCACACACCATGGCTGTTATGGCAGGCATCATCTGGTTATCACTATCCAGCGAGGTTGGCAGTGATATGGTGGCTCAAGGTTGCAGCAGGGTTAGCAGATGAACAGCCAGAGCAGCCCACACAGGAATATTTGACAGTGTTTTTTTAAAATGGGATTTCGTATGTAAGCCTGGGTTGAGTGGCAACACCTTCACAAACCTCATGTACATCTGAAAGCTATGAAGACTCAAACCTACAGCAGAACGCAGACAGGCTGGATTCTACTAAATAAACAACAAAATCAGTTCTATTTATTGTTGTCAACTAACAGGTATTCAAATTAAAATATCTAATGTTCTACAGGTTTTATTCATTCCAGACAACCGCCTCATAAAACCCATCCATCGATAGATCCATCCAATCTCTTACGCTTATTCAGTTCAGAGTCATGGGGAAGCTGGAGCCTATCCCAGCTGTCTTAGAGTGAGACACAGGGTACACTGTGGATAGGCCAAAAGACTGTGGCAGGGTTAACACAGAGAGAAAGGCTACCATGCACTCTTGCATTCACACCTGCTAAAGGTGTGAATGCAATTGGCTAACAATTGAGAATCACCAGTGAACCTAACCTAGGTAGAGAACTCACAGAGAACCCACTCAGACACAGGGAGAACATGAACCCTCCACACAGTAATGCCCCAGCACCTTCTTTCTGCGAGGCAAACCAATCTAAACCACCGTGCCACCCTGACTTAATTTCAACATATTTTCTATGCAAGACATAGGATAGTCAGTATTTATGCTTTTGCACCACACCTTGCGCACACTTTACAACATGTGAGGTCTTCTGGTGCTTTATTGTATTTCAAAACTGAACGTTATGTTGGCGCCTTCAAGCAACTGTTTAATTATTCTCTGTTTACGGAGTATCAATAAAACTACTTATTGGATACAGCTGGAAGCAACAGTTTGGGAACCCCTGAGCTAATTTGCTCAATTTGTTGATTTCTGAAGTGAAAAGAAATTCAAGCCCTGCAGTCAGCAGACATTAAAATGTAATATTCTTTGCACTGCTGTTATTTTATCTCTGAAACTTCAAAAGATCAGTAATTTTGGTTCATACAACAGTCACCTTTTGAAGCCAGTCTTTCTGTACTGAATTAGGAATTCCTCTAACCATTCTTGAATAGCTCATGATGGATTAACAGTATGTAGGATTTTGAAGTATGCAGTGTCTTGAGTGACTGCAGGACATTTGCATTCAGAATGCACTGGTATTTAGTGAAATCCATTCTTTCCTTTATCCCTGCATTACTTCTTGTGCTACAGGCTGCTTGAAGCAGAATTTTCTACCCAGTGTTTTACAGCTGACATTTCTTCCCCATCAGAAACGGTTTAGTTTCATTTTTCTACAAACATAACATTGGGGATTGTGGCCAACCCCCCCCCAACCCAATACAAACCCCTCAATAACTAACTAAATTCTAATGTCACTTTTTCCAAGGCATTGACTTTTGTGATTAGTGTGTAAGATTTCCTTCCGAAAACTCTTTCATACACAAGCTGTTTGTTCATCAGTGCTGCACTGTGAAAAACTTTACAACTATTGTGTCAGCATGACTCTTCCACAGCTCCTTAGCAGTCATTGTTCCCAATCATGTAATGACCTCTGCCATTTCCCTTAACTGCCATTTCTTAATGGCGCTTTAAACAGCGGAAATAGGCTGCAGGAAAGGATGTATTTTTGTATGGTACCCCGGAAGTTGGTATCACCTTGGTTCCCATGATAAAATAATAAATGAGACTTTTTAATAAATAACAAATAATAAATGAGCTCTTGTATTAATGACAAAATAAAAAGTTTTGTGGGAAAAACAGTTTTTGATGAAACTATAAAATGTAAATAAAGTACTTTTGGCTGCTCCCTTATTTATTAAGTTGTCACCACAGTGGATGGATCTGCAGTTTGATTTTATGACCTTCATACTATCCTCCCATTTATTCGGACTGGCACAAGAAGCAAGCTAGCGTATGAAGCTGAGCTTGTTTCTCTATCCAATCTCAAACCCTTGATGTGTTAACCACTATACAATTAAAACACTAATATTAGGGGTATATATAAACTACACCATGGTCACATGACTTCAGCATCACCACGCCTAAGCTTCTGTGTTGCATATGATGACAAATGTGCCTAGAAACAAAACTGCTTTTTTGGCACACCCGACATCTGGTAGGACCACAGAGCTAAGAAGCACAATATCTTCTATTTCTTTTACAATCCTTATCTTTTTTCAGGAAATAAGTTAGTTTGGACCTTCTATCCACTGTTTAGATGAGCCCACAGTGGTTGAATGTTATTGCAAAGTTTGAAGCAAGTCTGAATTGTCATCCTACTAAGTTAATTAAGGCCAGAAACAATATCAGAAAGAGACAGGGAACCTCAAATCTATGGAGAATTCGGAAACAGCAAAGACGGTGGTAGAAAAACATAATGGAAAAAAACTGCTTTAAAATTGTATTTTGGGGAAAGTCAGCAAAACTTTGAAGTCTTTTCATATCAGATTTGGATTTGGTGACGTTTTTATATTTCACTCACCATTTAAATTGAAGTTAATTAAAATGTAGCTTCAAATAATTGTATAGGTGTGTCGAGATGGCTCACAATGGCTTCTTCTAGAATGTCCAACGAATTAATAAAGTTGTACTGTACAACCGAGGACAACCGGTCTTCTTTTAGTCCCTATATATACTGTGGTTAGATAGTAAAATGCTGCCTTGTCCACTCTCTTTTTATTGTAAATATGGTGTATAGGTACACTGTATAATAAAGTGAATTAAAAGTCTGTTTACAATATATATATATATATATAGTTTAAGTGCCCAGCAAACATTTCCGTGCTGTAAATACAGCTTTACAGAGCAGCTTGCATAGCAGCAGAGCCTTGTCTTTGCTGTTGACAGTTGGAAATGGTCTGGTTATCTGCCTTACAGCTCTGAGTAATCACTTCCCTCTCAGGATGCTTGTGGACATAAGAGTGGCATCCTCGAAGCATATTTTCTATTGAGGTAAAATATATTAGGGATGAAGCGTAGGTATTTTTCTTAAAATAAATCAAATCCTACTCATGCTGTCTGTGTTGTCATACTCTTATATATAGCAGTCTGTCTCACACTACACTGTATAGGAGCCTTTATCGGGTGTATGTATGAAAGCTGGCTATTTTTCACAAACACTAAAGTGTGCCGTCTCACAGTAGAAAAGTTTCAATGTTTTCATTTTTATAATCAAATTTGGTGAAGATGAAAATTTCATCTTGTGCGTTATAGAAAATGTTATCAAAATACCTGAAAATCTGATTGCCTTCAGCAGTGACAAATATGCAAACCCTTTTTTTTCCAGCCCAGGATGGTGTCCTTTTAACAGTATTAGATTGACACAGAACCCCTGTAGCTGTTAACCTCGCATTTGAAATTTAAAACGTCGCAGAAAGTGTGAAAAGATAACGCGCCCAATGCTTTCATGTGTGGAGGAAGACACATCCTCAACAACAGGGCAAATTCATACATGGCATAGATTTCTACCACTAATCCTGATACCTATCCTTAACTGTCCGTCAGACCAGGTGCCCTTTTTCCTTTTGGGAAATGGTACCTGAGCATCAGCGAGCCAGTCTGACAATGAAGAATGATTTATTAGAGGTTAGCACAGACACAAAGGTCGACTAGGCAGCTCAGCCAATCGTTTCAAAGTGTCAAGCCTTCAGTTTCTCTGTTAAATCAGCCTGTCGACAGGCCTGCAGCCCTCTGCTTTTGCCTGGGGTAATCTCGAGTCTGAGAACAAGCCTCAGCCATCCGATGACTGTATCTCCCTGCAGCATCTCCCAGCAGCTCTGCTTTTTAGATAATTCTGAATAATCACATGGAAATAGGCTGTGTGATGATGTGATAATTGCGCTCTCTTCTGTATATCCACAGCTCATTACCCTTACATCTTTTCTCCACTACAGATGTGCAACATCACCTACCTGAGCACACAACTCGACCTGTTGTTGACTCTGAGAGAGCTTCCGATCAGCATGAACGACCTGCAGCCCGTGAGTTCACTTGATCACCAGCAGAGTCAAATCAAAGGTCGAATTAAATGTTGAGCTGTTTTTAAAGTCTGCCCCATTTCTACAGGCTGAAAAAGGGTAAAACCGCAAGACTGCACAGCACATAATCAAACACCTCCATGCAAATTTATTCTCTAATGCAAATGCTAATGCCCAGATACATCGCAGCTTTAGACATAAATGAAAAGAACATCTGTGCACAAAATAATATTAATACATGAAAGCTTTTCCCCCCTCTTCAGTTTGACTTTTAGGTTTTATGTGGCGGGTGAAGTAGTTTCTATTCTATTTGCTGGAATGTTAAGAGTCTTGAAAACACAAAGGCATGAGAAGCACTTTAAGACACTTCTCTTCATTTGATGGAGAAGAAAAGATGGCTCTTAATCAAATCAAGTTTAATTTTTCTGCAGGTGGTGTAAAACCACCAAAGTTAAAAAAAAAAAAAAATCCTTATCAAAAAAACCCAATGAAAACTCACTTTGGAGTTATCACAAAGGAAAAGATGTGGAAAGATTTATGACTTTTTCTTCTTTCTGCAAACTTCTAGACCCACTTCAAAGACAGGCACTCTTAAATTAATACAGGTAAAATCAAATGAAAAAAACCCCCCACATAAAGTTACAACTCAAATATATATATCTATATTAATTTTGGTATCTTCTTAACCCTCACACGAACACCTGAAAGGCTTTCGGTTTGTGTAGCATGAGTATCCAGAGACGCCTGTTCGTCATTAGTCAGACTGATCGTTAACACTCTTATCGCGCATTGTTGTTTATTGGCACTGGGGACTGCAGGGTGTAAAGATATTGCAGGCAGACAAGAATGCCCCCCAGCTCCTCAGCCATTTTTTTATGTGATTCTCTCAAGCTTCTGTTTCTTTCAGCATCAGTGCTTCAACCCTAATCTCTTGTCTGCTGACTGTCTGAGAATGAAGAGAAACAATGGATAAGAATGATGGCACTGTAATCCATTGACTGTGACAGTAATTTTTCTTTGTCTAACACACAGAGACAAACATATTGTGTGCCGGCAAGATGACTCGACAAGAAAGATTAGCAATTTCATTAAGTTTCAATTTACTCCTGACTTTTTGCTTCTGATATCATTTTCTTTCTACTGTGTTGGATTTATTAAAAAGGTCATTCAATCAAAAGCTTTGGTATTTGCATACAGGTACACTGTGACAAAAACTAAGGTGCACTTCAGATTTAGGTCTTTTATAGTACAGTGTGTTCAAACATTAGGGTCCTCGTAGTCGCAACATAGTTGCAAATCCTCGGATTCTTCAACACGACAGGCTTCTTAAGGCACTAATATTAAGAAGGGTTTACCTGCCACCTGATAGACAGGATTTGAGGAGAGAAAATGGCAAAGTCCCCACTATGGGAATGCTTCTCACCTGCGATGTGCTTGTTGGTGTTTCACTGCAAGGATGACAGCTTTTACTCTGCATTGTGGACCTCGCTTTTTCTTTAAACATTTGCTGTGCTCTGTGTGCAGCCATTTCAAATATACATATAAGAAATGCAAAGTCACAGAGCCAAAGCCAGTGATGCAGTAGACAGGGAGGCATCACCTGAAGCTGTGATGTACAGAATGATAAAACCAAATGTAGTATTTTCAGTAGATATATAAATGGCAAACTATTCTCAAACAAGACGCAACAAAATCTTCTGTAATTTGACAGAAAGCCTGGCTGAATGAATATAAATAAAGTCTTTCCGATTTCATTTGACTGCACAAAACTTCAATATAAATATGAAACATTATGAAACTTTAGCAACTTTAGTATTAAAGAAATGTACCAATGTACACCAGATTGACGTTGTCCATTAAAGGGAACTTATTATTCTAATTTTAAACTCCATGTTTTTATTGTTGAATTTTACTAGAGTAGCTTTGTATGCTTACAGCTAAAAAATAATCCTTATCACCTTCTGTTAAAGCTCTGCAGACTACTCAATGTCTGAAGCAAGCAGTTTTAGTTCTTCCCCCTTGAAGGCTACTGTCCCTTTAAGCCAGGTTTCTGCAGTAGGTGGGTGGGGCTTCTGTGCCTGACATAGCCATATTTGGCAAAACCCTGTTTTCGACAAAATACATCTCCTGAAGCATTGGCTCAAAGGGATCAGTGGTAAATACATTGATCCAATTATATGAAACTTTGTCCAGGTTTAACATGGGCATTCACCATTGCAACGGTAAATAAAAAAGCACGGAAAAGCATAATAAGTCATCTTTTCTGCTAAAAAATGCAGAGGAAAAAAGACAATCTGGGAGGCTCGGCTCTGTTTTTTTTCTCTTTGAGTTCAGGTTGGGCTAATTGTCTGCTCTTTGTAACTGCAGTTTTCAATTACCAGTGGGTGTTCTTGGCCTCCTTGCTTCTGGAGGCAGCAATGAGCCTATTATAGCTTGCAGCATCCAAATGAAATAAAGAACATATATTAGAAAACGTATCTGGACAAGCCGCACACAGTTAGGTCTTTAAAGTTTTGGACATTTACATAGTTTCTGTAGTTTTTCTTCCGTGCACCACTGCAGTGGATTTTAAATCAAGCATTCAAGATGCGACTGAAATGCTTTAATGCTTTAAAGGCTTTAATTTAAGGGGTTTATTAAAAACACTGCATTAACTGTTTAGGAATTAAAGCCATTTTTATACAAAGTCTAACATTTTCAGTCTTTTAAAACCTCAGGTTCATATTGTTAAATGGTGATTATGAGACAGTGTGTTTCAGGTATTTTACATGAAAGCAATGTAAGAGGAAATGCAGCAAATTACTTTTCCCAGGAGTAATTAAGTTACATACTGCATTACTTTTAAGGAAAGTGTTCAGGTAATATGTGTTATAATGACATTATTGAGTAACAACTCCAACAGTGATCACAACAAAGAGGGGAAATACCTCAACAAACACGCACAAACATTTGACCCACAGCATGCAATTAATTTGCATGAGTGTAATTTTTTTATTGCTGCTTAGCGATGGTGGTGACTCTCAAAATGGAGCCAATGAGAACCCAATAACAATCGATAAGAGAACTGATAAGGAATCAAATCAATAAGTGATATTGATAATGGAATCGGAATTGCAAAATTCTTATCAGTTCCCATCCCTACTCAAGAACAGAAAGGCCAGATTAGACTTTCCCAGAAAATTTGTTAAAGAGAAAAGTTTCTTTGGAAAAGTGATACAAGATTAAATTGTATCAGTATGATAAGAAGAAAAAAAAGTATGGCAAAGAATAGAAATAGATCATGATCTGAAGTATAGCACATTATCTGTCAAACATGGAAGAGGCAATGTTAACAGCATGGGTATGTAAGACTGTCAGGCTACTAGTGTTTGTTGATGATGAGACTGCTGATAGAAGTAACAGGATGTACAGGGCTATAGTAACTGCTCACATTCAGCTAAATGCTGCAAAACTGACCGAATAGCCTTTTGCAATGCAAATGGATAATGCTACAAAAGCAACTCAAGAGTTTCTCAAGGAAAAGAAAGAAAATATTCTTGGATGACTAAGTCATTCACTTGATCTCAACCCAATAGAGCATGCTTTTCAATTATTAAATACAAAACTGAAGGTAGAGAGACCCACAAGCAAGCAGCAACTGAAAGCAGCTGGAGTGAAGGCAGAGTATCTCAAGAGACACTGCTTTGGTAATATCCATGGGTTCTAGACTTCAGGCAGTGATTAACTGCAAAGGATTTTAATCTAATTATTAAAAAAACATATATTTAAAATGACTTTAATTTGTCCAATTATCTTTGAGCCTTTGAAAATAGGAGACTATGAATAAAAAAGGTTTTGATTCCTAAGCAGTTAATGCAATGTTTTTGTTAAACTTCTTGAATTAAAGTCTGCACTTCGCACATCACATCTTCATCTTCATCTTCATGCTTGATTTAAAATCCTTTGTGGTAATGTACAGAGTTACAAAAGTGTAAATGTCCAGCAACGTATGAGGATACTGTAAATGTGAGATTTATGTTGTAGTAATTTAACTTTCAAACTGCATTTTATGGTTACACAAGTAAAAAAATTTTCAAGGGTGAGAATTGTTGATTTGGAAAATGCACTCGAAGTTAACTTCCTCACCTCCAGTAGATAACAGCTGCTTCCCTTATCTTTTCAATGGGAAGCATCCACCTCCCACACAATGACGGAGATAGTATGCAGTGTGGCTAGCCTCCACTCACACTGCCATTTTCTACATTATTCTGCATATTCTCGCCATATCAGGCCAACTATTGTTGTGCACCAAGAGAAATCCAGGACTCTGGGTTACTTAGCCTGTACAGGTCCGTGTGTCCCTCCATGGATATGCCTCCCTGGAGCATCACAGACCCACCACCTAACAAGGTTTGCTGAATGATATTACAAGCAGCCTAACATTCTCCATGGCTTCTCCTCACCCTTTCATGTCTGTCACAGGGTGCTCGATGTGGACCTGTCAAGTATTCAATTCTATGGCAAAAGTCAATCGGCCTCTACAGACCCGGGCAGTGAGCACGTGGCTCACTAGAAGACGTTGGGCTCTCAGGCCACCCCCGTGAAGTCTGTTTCGGATTGTTTGGTCATAGACATTGACCACAGCCACCTTCTGGAGATCATTTTGCAAGGCTGTGGCAGTGCTCATCCTGTTCCTCCTTGCACAGAGTTACAGATACTCGTCCTTCTGATGGGTTAAGGACCTTCTACAACCCTTTTCCAGCTCTTGTTCTTGAGGCTGTGCTAGGAGACACAGCAAACCTTCTGCCATTTTCGAATGGATTGATGTGCCACCCTGGAGGAGTTGGGATACCTGTGCAACCTCTGTAGGGTCCAAGTATCGTCTCATGCTACCAGTAGTGACACTGACCCTAGTCAAATGCAAAACTAGTGAAAAACAGAAAAGATGAAGTGAGAAAAAAATGTCAGTAGCCTCCACCTGTAAAACCATTTCTGTTTTGGGGATTGTCTCATTGTTGACCCTTTAGTTGTTAATTTCATTATCATCAAAGCAGCTGAAACTGATTAACAACGCCCTCTGCTACGTAACTAACCAGATCAATATCCCAGATATTTAACTGACTTTAAATAATATAGTAAATATATATAGTGTATATCAAATCAGAGGATCTTCTTAAAACAGGTTACATTGCACTATGAGTTGGTCTGCATGCCACGGAGCTACAATAGTTGTCCATGTTACAGCTGGTCCTGGATATCTGCTTTCTGCGTTCTTTTCTCTTATAACTGAGGTTGTCCCACTGGTAGATTTTGGGAAGTTATTCTTAAAACAGGAGCATATGGTGGGGGGTGCTGTTGGCAAAGCTAACTCTTTGTCAAGGACTATGATTCCCAGAGCATCAGCTCCTTTTTTCCTCTAATACATCACTGGCAAAATCTAAAATCCCACTTTAATTTTTTCTCAATATGAATGCTATCCATATTCAACGGGATCTGTTTAGAGATGGTTAGACACAGAAATTGTGTGCTATTCTAGGGGGATATTTGTACTTGACACAATTGCATACCAAATAATAATCTTGCCAAACAACCAGGTCCTGATTATTCATTTCATGAGGTCAAATGAGGTGTAGTGAGATGCCTGTTTATGTTTAGAATGTAAAATTGTAAAGCCTGCAGTTATTTTTGTCGACTCTTTGTCAGTACAGAGAGCCTCTAAACAAGCTTCAGCCTTATTCCACTTTGCATTATTGTTGTGTGGCAAAATGAATGTGAGAGCCTGTATATGGGTGGATTTCAGAACAAATGACTTTGCTCTGTGCCCTTGTGTTTGTCTTCCAGCTGATTAACCAGAAGATCAGAATGTGCACGCAGCTGTACAACTGCAGGTCATTTGTTTCCGTGCTGGAGTACCTCCTCGCCATTGGCAATTACCTCAACGAGAATGCCGGGAAGGAAAAGGCCAAGGGATTCCGCCTCTCCTCCTTAACTAAAGTACGAGTCCACCACTGTTGCCTGACCTTTGATTGAGTTGCAGCACAGGGCTAATAAGACTACTCATTGACAAACACAGCAGGGCTTCTGTGCATCTTTCAGTTTTTCTCTCAGTCGCTCTGGATTACTCAGATCTTTGAACATATTCACTCTAACAGTTGTGTGACTGTGTCGATGAATGGCTTCGCAGGAGGAATGAAACTTTGCACAAAATATGGCTCAGTGTCTTAGAAATGACAACAAGAGGAGCAGGATGAAAAGGCTTGAATAAAAAATGTAGAGACTCAAATGAGAATAGTAAAACTACAATTTACTGGATATCATATGTATCTGGTAAATAGATGGCAGGAGCTGGTGAGCTCAGGCCTCAGTCACACAGGCCTGAACTGTCACGGGCAATCCGGACAATCCGGTAACCGCTGATCATTAGGGGAACGTGTGTATTCCTTGACTGATTGGTATGTGGTTGCTGAAGATTGTTAGCAGTTCCTAGTGTGAAATTGATCGCAAACAGGTATATAGTACTGCATCAAAAATATCTTAATGAATGGTTTAGGCAATCTTAGACTAATTAGGCTAAGCCAGGCTAGTGTACCTTGGCTGCTGTTTATCACTGTTCATATTTAGCATCCCACTTCAATGGGATCACAGTGAATACACCTGCGTACCATGCGTTTGAGCGCTAGCATAGGCTAATCATTGACACTATCCTCAAAAAGAGTTACATTCGGTTTATAAAAACTAAGGTGACGACAACCAAAATGCAGCACTCAAGGTTTTAAAGCAGTGCTTTACAAGGCACCACGTGCCATGTTGGTTCCTGTATCCTACAAGCACTGTCTGTGGCCTTAAACCATAAACAGACCGATTAGCGAAAGGCATCAATCTTTTCATCTAACACCGGGAAAGACAGCAAATAAGTTTGTTTTCCAAAATGATTCCTCTAAGGTTGATTAAACTGATGAATGCACGGCTTTTGTCTTGGGTTTGCGACACTGTCTTTGTTCTTTTAAAATTTCGTTTGAATCACTCTTTTGTGTTTATGTCTCTCTACTGGGAATGTTTAAGGGGCAGTGCTCTTGGCACAGAAGTAAAACGTCCTCTGCTCCATTTAATGAAGCCGAGGCCTTGTGTTGCCTCAGAGGTGTTTCCAGGTCTAATTGAGAAAAGTAAACTGTTGCTGTTTCAGACAGACTCTCTTCAAATTAATGGCTGACTGCCTCCAAGAAAAATGCATCGAGGTTATCTCAGATCTTTTTTTGCTTCTTTTTTCCTTTTACTTGTGAGCATCAATACTTTGTGCATGTCTTGTATATGCAATCCTCAGAGGCTGGCCTTGGCCTTAAATTGGTAAACAACATAACCTAAATAGAAAAAAAAAAGAAGCTGTGAGCTGCTTTCACAGGATAAGAGAGGTTGTTCTTGAATTTCAATTATGTGGCACCATCAAATGTAGCGCAGCTTAAATCCGAGTCATCATTACCATTTTATACCAACAGCACAATTTCAAAGTAGTCACAGATAACTAGTAAGCCTCATTCATATTCCTACTATTAAACTCCATTCATAATAATTCGCATAAACAGAAGTGACAAGCTGTTAAAACAGGTATTTCGTAACAGAGTTTGAAATGGCATTGTAAGAGCAAAGTTACACCAAGCTAAACGATTTTATAGAATTAATACAGGCGTGTGAATACATATGTTCTATACCAAAAGTGCCTATATATACGTACATGTTTGACTTACCATGGACATGTGCCTGGAGAAAAAAAAGTAAACTTTCAGTTTGGCAATGAAAACACAAAGACCTGCAATCGGATGTATAAACACACCTTTTCCAGCTTTTTTATTCTACGTTGCACTTTTTTTGGGAGCACGACTGATATTGTGAAGTGAAAATAAGAAATAAGGCAGACAGGCAGAATTTAACTTATCATTAACTTGTATTTTTTTCTCTCTTCCCACATACATAGTGTGACACTATAACCACATAGTAACCAACTGTAACCAGCTGTGTTCCAAATTTTATTAAGGCCTGCAATATTAATTTGTATGTTGGTGCTATAAATAGCTGTGCTTGATTGTCACATGCAAGAAATGCTGCTCTGGTGTTGCTGGTGTGTTATTGTTGTTCTTAACTTATAAAGTTGTTACTCTAAATCCATTCAGTGAAGCAGAACTAAGGCATGCAAACATATTTCCTTGCCTCATTTTCACATTTGCTGTAAATGCTTTGTTTACTTTCCAAACTCTAAAAATCAGTGTTTTTATATGCGATAGATGACATAAGTTAGTGTCTACATATATGCATGGTTAAAGTGTAAAATAGGCTTGTCCACATGCTTGCAAATGTTACATTTGCTTTGTGCAAAGTTTTAGCCCTGAATCAACACAGTGTTTTATCCACCTGGCCCCAGGCCTTTTGGAATAATGTGATCTGGACAGACAAATAAAAGATAGGATTGCAGACATTCTTTGGGCAGAACAAACACAGCTTTTCACAGAAATATCACACCAAGTGTGAATGATGGTGCTGGAAACACTATATATTGGGGTTGTTTCACCGTCTCTGTGACTGGGCAGCTTGCAGTTATTGATACAACTCTGCATCATATCAAAGGGTACCTGAGGATAATGTGAGGCCATCTGTCCAAGAGTCAAAGTGGAGCTTTTAACATGAATTTAAAAGATCAAAACACACTAATAAATCCACCTAGGAATGGTTCAAAAAGAAGAAACTGAGGGTTGTGTAATTGCTTGGAAAAAAAAGCTCAGATCTGAAATCCACTGAAAAGTTGTGGGGGAATTTGAAACACCCAGTACATGCAAGATAAAACCTCTCAAACATCATGCAGCAGAATAAAGTCGGCATGGAAGAGTCGTCAAAAATTTCAGCGATCCGATAACAAAGGCTGGTGAACAAGCCTGCAAATTGCTCACAAGAAGTTATTTCTGTTAACGCTCTTCTTCTGAGGCCAAAGGGGCACCTACTTTTTCCACAGAAGAATATTACATGTATTGACATTTTTGTTGAACAAATGACTGAAAAAGCTTTTTATTTTTGTTATTTTTTTTACTTGCAGTCATGTATTATTATAACCTTGAAACAGTTTCAGATAAAAGTGGATTAAATGTATGTATAGAGACATGTTAAAACAGCCAGCTGTGTCCTTGGACAATGACTGTAAATTCACACACACACACACATGCATG
>VOQK01028718.1:0-13448 GCA_015052645.1 Benitochromis conjunctus | reverse complement strand
GAATGAGAACCAAAATGACTGACAGCCATCTCCATGATGTCCATCGCATCTCAACCACTAAGTTTACTCCAGACCTGCCAGCCATCCTTCGGTCCAACGTTAATAGGTGTGTTGCTGAGGTGTGTTGCTAAGCCTAATAACTTAAATAACAAGCTTGGAATGTACCCGTTCCATTTTGCCCTTTAGTGTTTTTTCTCTGTTCTGTAAATCTTCTGTCTAAGAAGAAATCTGAGGCTGCTGTTCTGAGAATGAGCTACCAAAGCCTTTTCTGAATAAATCAATAAAGATCTATTTATGGAAAGCTGTGATGAAGGCAGTTTTGTCTTTAATTATATTCAACAATATAACATATTTGACCACTTTTAATTGATTTTTCTAACTTTAATACACTAAAGTTAAGGCTACATTAACTTTAGTGTATACCTAATTTCTAGTAAGTGGCCCAGCCCCTCCTATATTTTTATGTATGTGGCCCTCAGTGAAAAAAGTTTGGACACCCCTGCTATAGGGGGACAACCACCACTTGGGGTTAAATACACTCTACAAAGTGTTAAGACTAGGCCCAGAAGCCCGTTCAACCAGAGTTCAACCAGAGACTAAAAAAGACCAGAGGCTCCAGTTATATAAGTCCTCCTCTTTCTGTTGAAGTTTAGCAATTGTTCCACAGTAATTTCATGACGAGTATTGCAAAAGATTTTCTGATTGTGATTTTTTTATTACATGTCTTCACATTCAAGCCTTCAGTAGACATTTTCTGCCCAGTATTGCCTCCATTGTCCAATGCATTGCACAGATTTTATGCAATGCAGACTTCAAGTTTCCACATCACAATTGTGTCTCATGCCAACTGGAGCAGGACTTTATTTCACACATCTTAACCCTCATCCTGACAGCTGGGACTCTGGAGACCCAGAGGTACATACATGTTTTATCATGTTGCACAGGTGTTTTATTATCTATTATTCCTCATTTTTAATGCCTTTTTTTAGTCTATTCATATCTAGTGATTCTGTTTTTTGTTTTGTTTTTAGTTTTTAAAAAGAAATCTTTTGGGATGCTAGAGGACTTGAGTCAAACACCCAAATATCCAGTTCCACATATGCAGCTTTAATAACTTCAGCCATGAGTCCTAAAGAAAGTAAGTAAGAACACTGACGATGTCACTGGATCTACTGTACCTGAGAGAGCTGGGGCATGCACCAGTCATGAGAGAGCTAATGCTGTTACATTACAAGCCCCAGTTTGAGCACTTTTCCATGGTTGTGGAAAACGCCACCTGCTGATGTGACTGTCCCGTGCTCAGCTGGAGGATTTTCTTGACAAAGTGTAACATTTGCTCCTGAACCACAGACAGAAACGTAGCAACCGTTTGGTGACTTAATGACTAGTTTCACTGAGTCATGACCTCCAACTTACTCTGGGACAGTTTACAGCTGAGTGTTTCAGGCATGTCCTACCAGGAGGAGACTCCAGTGCAGACCCAGGACATGCTGGAAAGCTTCAGTCTCCGGGCTTATTTTATATTGGGGTCGAATCGACCCTGATTGGTGTCATCATGTAAACAAAACACAAATAACATAACTGACATTACAAGATGTTTAAAATTCAGCTTGATGCAAGCAAACAACCGTTCCATATCTTTTAATTAGGGCCTAATGTTTAAGAGGTACATGAATGCACCTCCAATTTCAGCCCAGCACTCAAGTGTTCAACGTGCAGACATGGCACTTTATGGAAAGAATCAGGGGATATCCTGCATGTACCAAATTTCATAACACAATCAATAGCAAAAAGACAAAAATGAAGGAGAAACAGTGAAGAACAATTAATCATTGACTTGTCTGAGAGATTCTGCTTGTTCTTGTAGTGTAGTGTAGTTGTGTATGTCAGAAATATGCTTGTGCACCAGAAAATAACCAGGGCCATTTGAATAAAAAATACTGCACTTGCACAGTTTTTCAAATATTAGGAGCACATGCCCTAATTTAGCTTTTAGCATTCTAGACTCCCAATAGACTGTTCAAACGATCACAGTACAGCTGGCACTGCCCACAGTGCAATTCTGCTGCCAACCAAAGAGTCAGAGATTCAGGTGTGGTATGTTAATAGTGGCTAATGTTACATGGACAAGTTAGCCTCAAACAGAGCTAAAGAGCAGGTTGCAGAGGTTTGGCAGGTTCACGTTTTCTACCCCTTCATGCACCTAGAAAGCTTTACAGCATGCTGAGAACAAAATATCTACCCAAAACATTCTGAGTATAATATATATAAATATATAAATACTCTGCTCGTAATGTTAATGTACCGGATATGAGTTTTTTCTTTTTAACACTGGCTAACATAGATGTCCCCCGAAAGAAACTCCAGATTAAATATGGAAATATTCTGCGTTTCAAAAGTGATTTCAGTATTGCCTTAGATCTAATGATTGCACTGGATGTCTTCTCAGTCACTCAAAGACTGTTCTCATAGCTGTTGCAATGCTTTAAATTTCCACTTCACAGTTATGTTCTGCCAACTGGACCAGGGCTATCTTCCAAAGTGTTTTTGCCACTCATCTTAAAGTACAGAAGTTTTTAGTTGAGTTTTGAGAAAGACGCCCTTTATGTAGATTAATGTGAAAAAAAAAAACACTTAATAAAGTATAATACTAAAACATGAGCACAATGGGGGCCCATCCTGTTTACAGAGCTGGTAAGTGTCCAGGGTTGCTCTCTTCAAGTTGATATAAAAGTTGAACACCTTGTACTACCATGTATTTGTCACTTGGCAGGAAGGTTAAAGAGATGTGCCAGTGTTTACGCATGACAAAGGTCATCTTGCTATTTGCAAAGTAAACGATTTCTAGTGTCACAGAAACACTGGATATTAGCAATATGTTAGAAAAAAACCCACTCTTTGATTATCACCACTAAAATCTTGAGGAAGATGAGCAGCATTGACCCAAACCTATTTCTGAATAACAGGAATGTATACACTTCTTGGGATTCTCCTTTAATGCTTGAGATGTTCTTTTTGTAGGAATCGGTGAATATAGACTGATGCGTGCACTCGGCATGCTGGGTCTCTGAATTCATTCCCCGACTCTTCTCCATTTGTTTGCCTGGAGCTTCATTGAGCTGATTAAGTGTTTACAGCTTATGCGGATTATCTCGCTCTTTGGCAAGTAAATTATGAGCCGCTGTGTTTGCGATCAATCCTCGCAAACTCTGTGATATTTCTCTGTAATGTTTGAAGCGACACAAGTGAAAAGCTCCGTGATGTCGTTTGCTGAGTATTGTCCTGTAAAAATCAGCACTCCCTTCACTGATCTGTGCGTGAGATTCATACTCAAGACAACACTTTTCTTTTATCAGGCAATCATCCCAGAACCAATTTCAGCCTTTTGATACAGTTTTTCCAGTAATGTTCCCTCAGTATTTCTTATTACACTTGAATAAGAGTGCATTCACACAGATTCTAATGCTTCCATCCATCCATCCATCTTCCTCCGCTTATCCGGGGCCGGGTCGCGGGGGCAGCAGCCCAAGCAGAGAAACCCAGACCTCCCTCTCCCCAGCCACCTCCTCTAGCTCATCCGGGGGAACACCAAGGCGTTCCCAGGCCAGCCGAGAGATATAATCTCTAATTCTAATGCTTTCTCAGATTATATTGTAATCGATCACATGAAGGTCATGAGTAAAGCCCATATATGCAAGTCATGTTACCTTGCAATATAAAGCGCCTTGACGCCAATGACGATAAAGGACTATTCTATTCTATTCTATTCAGTCATACATGAATCTTTTATAAAGAAACTAATTTCACATTTAACATCTTACAAACTTTAACTTTGTGAAGCATGACCCTACATCTGTAGGAGTGATACTGTGTACTGTAGCTTAGTGTAAACACAAGAAAGGGGAAAAGCAGCTAGCCTGGCTCTGTCCACATTAGTACTTGGAGGTACATGTACCTAAAATTGTTGTGTAAGGCTCCGTAAGGATCTAGTCACACAAAACCTAGATCTAGTGTGACTGCATGACTTACTGTGTGGTTTATTGTAATAAAGATACAAAAACATGTTTTGGAGCCTGAAAATGACGTCATATGTGCTCTGTAATTGCCTTCAGTTGCATTTGAATTTGCGTCACTATCTTGTCTACATGCATTTTTGTCCTTTTAGAAACCAAGACATCAGCTGGTGAGCTTTCAGTCTGAGCTGGTGACGGTGTATTAGGAACGGCGGGCAAAGACACGCTAATGAAACGAATTAGGACACTTTAAATAACACATCTTCTCTCTACCCTTACACGGACTCCTTGTTTCTGGCTGAATGTGGCGTACAGTCAGATGATGCTGGGCAGAATTCGGTTTGAACTAGATGGCACAAAACATTCTTGTTTTTTTACTTAGAAATGTTTTAATGTATAAACTTCAAAACGCCTTATATTCACACGAGGCCTCTAATGAGAGAAATATATATAAGTATACTTACAATAGTGCCTTGTGTTGTTTTTTCTTATTATTATTATTGATGTACATACGTAGTTTTACTGATTTTGTATCAGATATTATTTGTAGTATTTATTATTAATATTCATATTACTGTATTTAAAGTGTTACATATTTTATGGCCGACTGCAAGTTGATATAGAGGACCTATCGATGAATGACAAACTTTCATATTGCCCATCTATTGGACAACAATAGCCAATGACATAAGCAAATATATTGGTCAATTTCTATTGTGTTTTCATGCATAGCTTTGAGGGTGTCTTCATGTAAAGACAGATATGAACCACTTACTGCACTACAGATAGTTGAAATAGTCAAAATGAAATATCTAGAATCTCTTTCTGTTAAGATGTAAAGCTTTCTTGGTCAACAAACTGAGGAGTGCTTCATATATGTAGTAAAAAGTAAACAATAATAATAAAAATATTTTTTTAGCACGTCTTTAAGAACACGTATACCGGGCTTGTACTGAAACAACAACAGCTTTTATTGTTGTTTCACGCTGTCTTATCAGCTCGGTCCAAAGTATGAGTCACATCCAGGAGCAGGAAGTCTGTCCATGTAATGAAGCAGATGTTGTTAACAGAGTTTTTGTTCTCTGTGAATTTCACAGAAAAAGTCTTCTGCAGTTATTTGCCACGGCTCAGAAAATAAGCCAGGAGTCAAAATACTACTCATCCATGTGGTCACAAGAGGGACATGATGAAACACACGAGGGGAGCCTGTAACGCACGATCAGGGCTTGGTAACGCAGTGTCAGTGTATTTACAGCACTTTCTGTCATGGATCATGGGAGTTTCACATTTTTTATTCCTGTGTTTATCGAGTTTTAAGTTCTGTTGCATTTTGGATTCTTTCCTAATAGCAGATGTTTTCTGGTTGGTTTCATATATTTTCAGGCCTTCTCGGTTTTATTTTTTAACTTTGGCAGTTTAGTTTCTGCTTGTGGTTTATATTTAATTCTTTGAGTTTCAGTTTATACTCTGTGTGCTCTTGTAGTTTGTCACGTCTCCATCTCTGTGTTAACCTTATCGGATTACTTCCTGTTTTATTTTGGTAGTCTTCTGTCCCTCGTGTCTTGTATCTGGTGTTATTTCCTTGTCTCCTTATCAAGTAAGTTCCACCCAGCTGTTCTCTAGCACCCTAATTAGCCTTTTATGTATTTATATAGTCCTGTCTTTATTTTACGCCTTGTTATGTCAGACTGTTCCCCTGCTTTGTGTTGGTCCCTGTGTTTTTGGTTTTATTTTTATGCTTTCAGTTTATTTGTCTGAAACATATCTTCTTTCAAAACAAACAACTGTTTTAAAACCAGGAGCTTACACACCACATCTCTTTTTTTCAGGTTATAACCTTTATTACTTCATAATGTTTGTTTAAGCGGATCTAACAGACATCCCATGTACATGGTAAATATGGATGGTGAGTTCACAGGTTACTGGCTGACACCTCACTGCTAAAACTTAAAGCTTATCCACCAGCAGGAACTACTGTATTCATATACTGAATACTGTATCAGTAAAGTATACAGTAGAGCTTTGATCTTCTTCAACACATGTAAAAAGCAGAAGTGTAACAACAAGTGACTTCAGTGAGGATTATGTGCCAGACTTTCTTCGCCAGTAACAATGACTTCCTGAACTTTTCTCATTGCTGTGAGGTTGCCAGGCAACATGCTTATATCTTCAAAAACATCAAACATACAGTACTGGAAATATTTACATCTGTTTTCAGCTTTTAGGCTTAGGCTGACTAACGATCTCTCCACTACAGCTTTATATTCTAAAATATTGTATTTTTATTAGACTTTTTAGTTAATACACTACCGATCAAAAGTTTTAGAACACCCTAATTTTCCAGTTTTTTAATTGAAAATTGTGCAGTTTAATGTCTCATTTCACCCTGAAATAAAAGTTAAGTACAAATAAGCAATTGGACTTAAAAAAGAAATGATGGAATCAATTTATAGACATTTATATAGAAAATGTATTCTAAACTTTTGACTCATCAAAGCAGCTACCTTTGGCAGATATAACAGCTGAACACACCTGTGACATTCTTCTTACAATAGAAGTCAAATATTCTTCAGAAAGTTCTTCCATATCTGTGGCAGAGGTTCCCATAAATGTGCTAATGAGTTAGGCTGACATTTGCTGGATCAGTGGGTTTTATTGGCTTTCTTCTTTCTTCTACCCTTTGATTACATCTTCATAAATTATTTATTATCTACCTCAATTACCTCATTAACACTTTGATCTCTCTTACTCAATCAGTTAAGTTTTTACTTCCGCCCACTAACTAATAGCAATAGCAAATACAATATAAATTAAAAGCAATAGTCATGTCTGTACAGCTGAACTTCTGTTTAAACAATGTGTGTGTCTTACAAACTAAAGTCCAATTTCAGACAGGCCCTTAGGACATGTAAGGAGTCGGCATTATTCATGTATTCTGCTATTGCTGGCACAATCGGCAAATGACGGATATGCTCTGTCACAGAGGAGGCTTTGCATGAATCACTGGCCTATTTAATGAGTGCGATGATGCGCTTTGAATTCAACTTTTATTTTACAGAATATGAAAAAAGAACAATATAAAACCTTCCTTTATTTAAAACTTCCTTCTATAGCAAAACTGTAACATTGGTGTTCTGTTTTTTTATACTTTTGTAATCATGCATAGAACGGCAGTATTACCTGGCTTCATATTTACTCAAAAATTCATGTAAATAATATTAAAAATATGTAATGTACCAAAACAGTTTTTAAAAAATTAAATGATAGCTAACATAAAAAAAGAAAAAGATGAATGACCCTCCTGTAGGTCAGGTGCGTAAAAACAAACCGTTTGTCAAGCTCAGCATGTTTATCAGACCTGCACTAACAGGAAACTCATAATATTCTCAGTCAGAGCCAGAGACCTGGTTTCAGTGTTTGTGGCTCCAGTCAGATATTCTGGTGATTAATAGGAGCCTGTCGACACACAAGGTAAATCCCTTTATATATGTTTATTTTTCTTTCAGGTGTATTTGAAATTGTGCTGCTTGCGAAAGAGTGGAAAACGTGGAGCTTTTAAAATGCAGGTTACACCGGAAGTTCCCTTTAGATAGTCTCTAACGTGACGTCTAAGTGCATCCTCGACTCCAGATTAGTGTCTCTCGGATGCTGAGCGGGCAGGCGGGGCCGTGTTTGCTTGCAGAGCCCTGCCGTGGAGTGATGTAGCAGGACGCACGGACACAGAGGACACAGAGACGCGGAAAGGACGTCTGTTAGAAAAAGAAAAGCCAAAACAAAGTCGTTCAGATCTGCGGCTGTGTTCCCTGAAAGCACGATGGGTTTCCACACCAAGGAGATTTAACGTCAACGACAGCATCGCATCCCTCCGTGAAGCTCGGACATCTTGGTTCACTGACAGCACAGAGTGGACTAACGTCCCCCCTCCGTCCGAGCCCCGGGAGACCGTGCTGTAGCGGAGCTGTGCTCGGCTCACCATGGCGTGGCCCTGCATCAGCAGGGCGTGCTGCATGGCCCGCTTCTGGAACCAGCTGGACAAGGCTGACATTGCGGTGCCTTTGGTCTTCGCCAAGTACACGGACGTCTCGGAGATGCAGCACATCCAGCTGCAGCCGCAGCTGCACCCTCCCCAGGCCCGAGTTGCTATAGAAACGCAGCCGTCTCGCGCAGAAAGCCGCGCCGTTCCGACTGCACGCGCGCCGCGAAGGTGCGTCTCCGAGGAGCGCGTGTGCAGCTCTGTGATGCGCGAGGACTTTAAGCACTGGAAAGTGCGTCCCGAACCGAGCTGTAAGCCCAAGAACGAGTACCACGAACCGGAAACACCGTTCAACAGTGAGACCCAGTACCAAAAGGACTTCAAGCCCTGGCCCATCCCGAAGAGGTACGATCACCCCTGGATACCCAAACCGCCTCCGAGCGCCTCCGCGGGAGAGGACCGCACACCGGCCAGAGCCAAGTACCCGAAAAAGCACGTGGTGCTGGCGGAGGCGGACAGCGGCGTTGAAAAAAGCGCTATAGCCGATAAGGTCCAGGAGAAGGACCTGCTCCAGGGCCAGGAAAGGAAAAAGCGTGCCAGCAAGAAGGAGGTGGAGAAGAAAGTGGTCCTGAAGGGGGATGGAGAGGGCAGAGGGAGGACGGCGGACGCCGTGAACAGACAGATCAAAGAGGAGATTTCAGGCGGCAGCTCCTACAAGTAAGTTTATACAGTGCCTGTCACTGTGTGTGCGCGTGTGTGTGCGTGCGCGCTGAAGGCCTCTGGGATCTGTGAAGGGTCAAAGGGGTCAAAGCTGGCATTAAAGAAATATCATTTTCATAAAGTCAATTCAGAAAGACAGTTGTAATCACACATATACACTACTATCAGTGAAACAATAACAAGGATATCTATTGTTGTTATGGGTAAAATAATGTTCACACAGTGACTAAATTACACTTCAAAAGCTGACATAATTGTGTCTCCTTACTAATCATTCACTTTCTTAGCCGAGAGTTGTCCCATTTTTTCATGCATTCATATTTTTGTCTTTTAAAATGCAGACTTGCAAACAAAATTTTAACTGACCCACAATATTTACCCAATTCTGGGTCAAGGGTGATGGAACCTATCCACCCTTTACACCATTACAATCAAAACAAACAAAGAGAATCTTTGAATCTAATATATAATTTTTATATAGTCCATTATTAGCTGGATACAAACCTGAAATCAACGGGAAATGAAGGGGAGGCCTTTCTAAAGAAGAAGTCCTCTTGAATGGGTCTCTATGAGAAGCTTTGTTAGTGGTTGCATTGCAGGTGGGATAATCATCACAAAACAGGATTTAATTGGGGGTGACTAACAGAGCAGTTGTTTCACAGTGTAATTCAGTCAAAGCATGCAAATGTATTACATGGCCGTCAGCTTGTATTTTCTCCACTGAAAGTAATTAAGTCGAGTGGAAAGGTCAAGGTGGAATTGTTGTCGAGTACTGTTGTGTTTAGGTCTACGAGGCTAATCTCTGCACTGTTGTGCAATGTTCCTGAGGGATGGTGATGATGGGGACTGGTGGATGGATGAACATCAAATCATGCACGTCTCAGCCACTGTACACATGCCTGAGCTGACACTCTATATATGTTATACTCATGTCCTGTGGAGCATACTGCTGTGCTGCTCACTGACTTTGCAGAATATTGGACATCCTGTTCTTCGTGTTACCTTACACACCTCTCACAGTATACTCTTAAATCAGGAGTCTTATGTCTTGGCTCAGAGCTGTCACAGGATGCAGGTTTGGGCTTCTAGAGGGAGCCTGGCTGAAGTGTGACTCTGCTGGCAGAGGTGAGTGGTGCTGTGTGTGATCACTGAGGGAGCCTTACAGCTGTTTGGTGCCTTGCTGGCGTGCCTGTGTTGTTGAGCAGTCAGCAGGGTACAGACCAGCCCCCCCCGCACGGCATGTAATGGCTGCACCGTGACAAGCAGAAGCCCAGTCGGCTCTCTGTCTTCCTCTGCCAGCAGAGACTCAAAGCAGGTCAGCTGTGGGTTAATGCCACAGATCGTATGCACACACACACACACACACACACACACACACACGCACACACACACACACACACACAGTGTATGCACAGAAACACTGAAAGAAATTTGTTTTAAATGGTGCTTGAGATCAAAGCAGCGGGCCTTTAACACATGTCAATGTGGCTGAACTCAATAAAAATAGCTAACAATTGCAAGCTTACGCTTACATAACATCAAATGAATGTATTTTGTTTTAGAACTAATGCTTCCATGAATGTTAAACTTAATTTTAACCTTTAAATTCTCACTGTGGACAGCTCAGTTCTTATATGATCTCAGATATGTAGCTGCACTTGACATTATCCTTTGCATTTACTTAACAGACTGTTTAACTTTCAAAATTTGATGACATGGTGGATATCCAACTCATAAAAACTCTTGAAATGCATACTAAAGCGCTCCATCTTCTTTTCTGTTATTAAAAAACAACATTTTGCTGGCCTGCATACATCACAACAAAGCTGTTTGCTGTCTCTTGCAAAAAATACTTCTTCCAGAGTTAAATATATGACTTTAAATCAAGAACAGCACCACTAAGTTGTGCTCGTATTACTTGCGTGGGAACAACATGATATCCATTACATCTTTCAAGCTTTCCCACATGATTTTGTTAACTTGCTGATATCCCAGAGGATGAATCCTCAGTCTTCCTCCTCTCACCCTGACCAGTCGAGCCTGGTTCTTCTGGACGGTTTCTGTTAAAAGTCTTCCTGTCATTATTATGGAAATTTATATTTTTTACAGTCAGTCCAAAAAAAGCAAGTTTTCTGTGAATTACCAAAAAGTTACTGTTTTAAAAGGACTTACCAGAACTTTTTCTGTAATTTTGCATATTTATTATTGCTTACCCCCGCCTCTCACCCTAAGACAGCTGGGATAGGCTCCAGCGCCCCCTGCGACCCTGAAAAGGATAAGCAGAAGTGAATGGATGGATGGATGGATTATTGCTTACAGTTTAAGCCCTGAATGTCTACAATAGCATTTCTCTGTTGTGCAGAAAAACTGAGACATACTGGAATTGTACATCTTTTTCTAATACTAAGATATCTCAGGCAAAACATGTACGCTAATAGAAAGGGAGTTTCAAAGTAGACTGTATGTAGCTCATAAGGTAAAAGGAGTTTGACATCCCTCTAATAGTTGCCATGATGGTGTTGTACTCACCATCCCAAGCAGACCCTGGTGGACAGATATGGAAGGTAAAATCAAAGTGCTAATACTTAAATTATGTTTCTGTGGTGACTCCATGTGGAGCCTTTAATGTAGCCTACACAAGTGGCTGGTGTCATCGCCAGCATTTATAACTGTCCTGGTTGCGTTGACAGTGACTTGTACATGTACACGTTACATTTATAGGGAGGTCCATGTCAGATTACAGCGTAGGGTTTGGAGTTACACGAACCTACAGCGTGGATTTAACACAGAAGTATAAATCGACGGTAATGCTGGATCGGCATTAGTGTTTATTTCAATCAGCTGACTTCATGGCTAATGTCACCTTACACTCTTCACCTCAGTAGCAGAGATTCAGAGAAGCGAGCCCCCAAAAAACAGCATCAATAGGACCAAATGTGTTAGCTGCTTTCCATAAAATTTGACTTTTGCAGAAATTATTGGCTCGCAAGTCTGACCAAACACAGAATTAAGCCATCAAAACACGCTGATGTTGTTTTGTGCTACACCACAATTGTACAAGTCAATACAACAGAGTTAGAGAATATGAAGTTAGCACCACCCTTAGATACAAGATAAGCAACACAAAAGATGGCCGGTTGAAATCAGCTGTTACTCTTTTAATAGTCTTGTTTTATTATAAATATTGGCTTATTCATAATTAAAATCAAATGCTAACATCAGTTTAAAGAAGTGCTGCAATCGTAACTTTGGTTAATCATGTGTAAAGTCAGCCCTCTATGTCACTGCGCCGGTTTTCAGCGTGCCAGTGAAACACGAAGCCCTCAGCTCTCTTTTCTGATGAGGGTACTTGCCATTTCTTTGAACCTTTATTTCAACCAGAGAGCATGCCGAATACAAAGGCGCTCTTTCTGCAGTGCACCTGGGAAAGTGCTCAAGGCTTCTGCAGTTCTTTCCAGTGGAAACCGCCTTCCAGTCACAAGGCCCATCCCACCTTCATCTCAACGCCAACTCGCCGCATTATGTGTAAAATGCCATGTTATGCATGAGAATAAGTCTCGAGTCTCAGCCAGCGGCTGCTGTCAGACTCTTTGTTATTGTGTGGTTTGTGCTAGCAAAAACTGTAAAAGACAAAGCCCACTCTTCATGTTGACAGCGTTGTTTGTTGCAATGTGCGACTGCGTCGACTAACAAAAGACATCCAAAGAGCAGATCTCAGGCTGAGCTGTCAAGAAGATGGACGCGGATGCGGTTTCATGGCTGAGAGTGAGGCAGGTAGAGCTGGTTCAACGAGTTCAGAAAAGAAGAGAAACAGACTGAGGAAGTATGTCAGTGAAGCTTCTCAGGCATCCAGGTCATCGTAGTCTAAGGAGCTCAGAAAGAAAATGCTTTTCTTTCCGAGCTCCTTAGACGACTGAGGAAGTACATTTTTAATTTTAATTTACGCCACGTTACTACAGTATAGATCAACGTATTTCTTAAGGCAGTGCCCTTCTTTTGCCTGTCCTCTCTCCTGTTTCTCACCTGGGCAAATAAAAACCCCGTTCTCTAAGACAGTAATCTTCAGTCACACTTAAAGACAGTTTATCTTTCATGTCATGTCACAGGACATGACATGAAAGGTCCCACTGGGGTCAGTGGGACCAGTAAAAACCCAGTAAAAAGTATTTAGTCAGCCACCAACTGTGCAAGTTCTCCCACTTAAAAAGATGAGAGAGGCCTGTAATGTTCATCATAGGTACACCACAACTATGAGAGACAAAATGAGAAAAAGAAATCCAGAAAATCACATTGTCAGATTTTTAAAGAATTTATTTGCAAATTATGGTGGAAAATAATTATTTGGTCAATAACAAAAGTTCATCTCAATACTTTGTTATGTACGCTTTGTTGGCAATGACAGAGGTCAAACACTTTCTGTAAGTCTTCACAAGGTTTTCACACACTGGTGCTGGTATTTTGGCCCATTCGTCCACGCAGATCTCCGGTACAGCAGTGATGTTTTGGGGCTGTCGCTGGGCAACATGGACTTTAACTCCCTCCACAGTTTTGCTGTGGGGTTGAGATCTGGAGACTGGCTAGGCCACTCCAGGACCTTGAAATGCTTCTTCTCCTTCATTACCCGGGCGGTGTGTTTGGGATCACTGTCATGCTGAAAGACCCAGCCACGTTTCATCTTCAGTGCCCTTCAATGCTGATGGAAGGAGGTTTCACTCAGAATCTGACGACACATGGCCCCATTC
>VOQK01028715.1:0-11610 GCA_015052645.1 Benitochromis conjunctus | reverse complement strand
TTTGGCGGGTTAAAGACTGTTCCATCTGACTGCACATGACTGCACATTTGAATTCTCATACACTCATCCATTGGGCAATGCTGTTGTCAAAGTTCAGGTTTGGATGTTTGGAAACAGATCATTCAGTCTCTGAAGGTTTTTTTCATTTTTCATTATTAAAACACCTCTTATAATCCATCAACAACATAGAGAGTGGGAAATTTGGTAAATGGATAGGTTCATTATGTGGGGCTCTTTTTTTTAAAAGCCTGAGTGCTTTCTGTCTAACATTCACTCGCCGATGAACCTGCGTGCTTGTTTGGAATAAACGTTGGCTAATTAAATGTGGCTTGTGGATTTTATCTTCAAACATTTTAAGCTGTAATCTGCCAAATATCTTTTAAAATGACATTTTCTTTGTCCTGCTCAGTTCCTGGACAAACCACTCCCCTTCAGCCTGACCTGAGCTGGGTCTGGCCTCTGCACAAAGTGCAGTTCCACCAAAGGAAAAAGAAACAAAAATTAAGAAAAACAAAAACACTTTTAACTTGAATATTTGTGTGTTTTGAGTTTGGGAACAGGATTGGTTGTGTTTAGATTCAGTTTCTTCTCACCTCGAGTAAATCAAAATTCTGTTTGATTCAATTCAGGCTGCCAGATATTTATGACTAATATTCATAATTATAACTGTTTCTGTGCCCAAATTGAATCGTTCATTCAACTTTCTTGGAGGTAGTCTCTTTTTTGTTGTGGATCTGGGAGAATGATGATGATGATTGTTCCCCAAACAATAGAGGAAGGAGTGAGGTGGGTGGAAGGTGGGTGGAGAAGGATGGAGAGAGATAAAAGGGCTGGAGAAGAGGAAAGTGGAGCCAAGGGGGTGGAGAGAGAGATGAAAGAAGGAACGAATGAAAGAAGGACGGCAGAGAGGTTTCTTGTTAAGACTCACAACTGCACAATCACAGAAGAACAACACAAGAAAGACAAGACAGAAAGACTAGCTGTTTTTAGAGACGGAAAAACATAGCTGGTTTTAGTGTTTTGATGCAATTTGTTGACAATAAGTGCAAAATGCTGTCTGCTCCATCCTTTAATTTCCCTTTCTGCAGAAATTCTGTATCTTTAAGACACACGAGGCCTGGGATGTCTGAGTGAGGGCATGCTGGCAGCTGCAGTAGTGTTAGTTCATGGCCACTCATGCCTACTGAGTTTTCCATGTCCTAGCCGTGATAGTTAACCTGCCAACGGAGGTCATGTGCCAGCGTACTCTTAGTGCCAGTGCCACGCCCAACTGAGAGGGTGGTATTCCAAAAAAACCTCAAATTCTTTCCCAAATCAAACATGAGGATGATCGGGAAGAGTATAAGAGAAGGAGAGTTGAAGTTGAACGGTTTAGGAGAGAAAGTAAGAGAGGCAAGGCTGCCATGGTTTGGAGATGGGGGAAGAGTGGACATATTGGACAAGATTCATGCAAGAGGAGTGAAGGGGATGGTGTGATAGAAGAGGATGACAGGAATACGGGGAGGTACATGATCTGCTGTGGGGACTCCTAAAGCGAGTAGCTGAAAGAAGAAGAGCTGGAAGGTCCTTGAGCAGATGGGAGAACAGCTCCTCCAAACATTTTCAAACTCCGACCTGAGCTGGGTTCTTGGTTCTTCAGCAAAAACCCAACAGCACAATTTTTCCTTTATTTTTTAGCTTCTTTGTTTGACTGCCAAAGCAGGTCATTGGAACATCATCTAACCTTGCCTTTTGTGTCATAAGCTATGCATTGTGTGCACCATGACTAAGCATCTCTACTTTGGCCTCGTTAGTCCACAGGACATTGTTCCAGAGGTCTGAGAAGTGGCTTTCTTTCAGAAACCCTTCCAAACAAGCCGTACTATCTTTTTCTACTTTGAATCTCATGAATAATATTGAAAATACTGACTGAGGACTGTGAAGTCTTGCAACGTCTGACGTTGGGTTGAATTTGTTGGAATGTCTACTGAGGTAACACACACCTGAATGCTCCAGACCAGCAAAGTGCCAACACTTCTGTTGTTATAGAGGTTTTTAAATTTGCTGATGATCAGTTAATAAAGTGTGTTTTGTTAGCACATCCTGGCTGCTGCTTACACTCTTAATTCCTATGGAAGAGTTTAAGGGTGTGCTTAGTTTTTCACACAATTGCAAAGAGTCCTGTGAAACAGGCGCAGCTTTAAGACGGATTGGTTCAGCCTGGCAATAGAAAATGTAAAACATAGGTACGGTAATACAGTGACATTTGCTCTTGCTGACTTTTTTTGCAGGGTGTTCTTCAGAAGACTTGGATGATGTCATTTCCTTGGTGCTCACATAAAAAAGCCTGTGGCATTATTTTGCTGGGGTTAAATGTTAGGGCGTAACAGAGTTAAAATCAAACTGGATGTATGTAAATAGTGAAATTTTATATTGGAGTTAAACTAGATATGCGTAATGATATAGTAGCACTAAAATTTCAGTGTTAATTATATTTTGTATATATCTGATGTTCTGTTAAATTGTACAAAGGGTCAGTGGGGACAGGGGACACATATGTTCTCTGTTAGTTAGATAAGCAATATATTTCAAAATTTAAAAAATCTATTTCATTTAATTTTATATTTTTTTTTACAGTGAGAAATCACTTGTTTTGACTAATTAATGACTTTAAAATGCATTTTGAGGTTTCCTGTAACTGAAAATCTTTGAAGTATGTTTGGAGGATTTGAAGGGCGACACATGCAGAGAATCACCCGTGTATAGAGCGGTATCCTCTGAAGCTGAAAACTGGAGCCACCATAGAGGAGCCCACAAGCGCGGTTCCTTGAAATTACGTTTGAGACAGGATTTTTTTTTAAAGTCAACTGTTTTTTTGCCAGGTAACCCAGAAATTCAGCTCTGACTGTGATGAATGCAAAGGCAGGAAATGACTGTTGTTACTTATTATAACTCATTATAACAAAACACAGCTGCCTTTATGATTTACATATTACAAGAGAAAGTCTTCTTATTTATCCAAAAGCATTTTGCTCTAATGTTTCCAAGGACATTAGTTACAAAGTTCCTAACACACAGAAACCCGAATAAACAGATGTGGAACTCTTAAATGAATCATTATGTGAAACTGTGTAAAATGGTCATTGATCTGAGTTGTCATGGAGTCTTTCTTTGTGGATTAAACTGGTTTAAGGGGAACAAGTTTCCACACAAAGTTTGATAAAGAGCCTTAAAATTGAATAAGTTAAAAAAACAAACAAACATGTAGAACAAGTTAAAACCTAAGATAACAGGTGAATTTATGTTTGACATATCGAGAAATGATAAAGTCCTGTTTTGTAGTCAAAACAATTTCGATCCTTAAATTTCTCTTTGAAGGACATTACAAAGCACCAAACACACAGAAACAGGAATAAACATGTGGAAACAATAAAGAACAAACTTCTGAATTAACGATTATGTGAAACCGTGTAAATATTCATTGATCTGAGTTGCTTTGGAGTCGTTATATAAGAAGCTGTCTGGTTTAAACTGGTCTTCATGATATCGGGAACACATTTCCATTAAAGAATATATCTGGTTTATTTCAATTTGGTGACATTGTAGCTGCCACTGAGGACAGATTGAACTGTGCTGTAGTACAGTTCATGTCATCGGTTACAGATATGTTACAGTTTAAAAGCTGATGCTGCTCAGTTTGGCCTTACAGTTGACTTGAATGACGGTCCTGACCAATTAAGGTACAGAGCCTAAAGTAACATAACTAAACACCTGTGTTTAATATGAAGAGTCAAAATGACTGCTGCGCAGAAGCTCTATTCTTTGTACTTTGTTTTGCCAAAACATTAGAAAGAGGAGTGAAGATGATTCAATTAAATTAGTGCACAAATGTTACCGTTTAAAATTGAACCATTCAAATAAGACAGGACGGGTCCTTGTTGTCATGTTGTTTACTCCAAATTCTAGCCCTGTCTTCTAAATGTTTCGGCATTCAGAAGATACGTTTTCCAACCTTCTGATGTCCAGTTTTAAATCCGTGCAAACTGTCGCCTCAGTTTCCTGTTCAGCTGACAGGAATGAAACTTGGTGAGGTTTTCATGCTGCTGTAGCACATCTGCTTCAAGGTTCAGTGTGATTTTTGTGCACACCTCTGTTATAAGAAGTGATTTACTGTTGCCTTCCTATCAGCTCAAGGAGCCTGGTTATTCTTCTGACCTCTGGCAACAACACGGTATTTTCACTCAGAGAACTGCTGCTGACTGGATATTTTCTCTCTTCTGGACCATTCCCTAGCAGCCCAAGAGATAGTTGTGAAGGAAAATCCCAGTAAATCAGCAGTTACTGTTCAACTCAGATTTATTTATATAGCAGCTAACTCAAAGCTAGTCTGGCACCAACAACACACCAGATTCAAAGTCACTTAAATCACCTTTGTGCCCCACTCTGAAGCTCAGTCTGAATGTCAGCAGGCCGTCTTGACCTTGTATACATGATTAAACAGACTGAATTGGTGTCGTATCACTGGATGATTAGATATTTGCATTATCGCACAGTTGAACAGGTGTACCTTACAAAGTGCTATTTTTTTCTGAGCAGTTTTAATGTCATTATCTGATAATATGTGTTGCTGGACTGAAACAAGAACTCTTATTTATAACTGAAATAAAAAAAAAATGCAATCTAGCAAAAATCTGGCAACTGCTGATATGATTTACTTTCACATTAACTTCATCTGAAATGTATATTTTCCGATCTTTCTTTCTTAAACACATTCATATTCACGGAGAGACTGATAATAATGTTTGTCTCAAAGGCACCAGTGTTTCAAACGATGGAGGGAAACACACTAAACTAGACCTCCATCGTGGTAAACAGATCATTTTTCCCCCCTTTCCTCATTGTGTATTACTGTTACTGAAGCTCTGCAACAGCTTCCTTTGTTCTCGTCTGTAATATGGAGAGAGAGAAGCTGTCATATCGCTGGAGGTTCTGCAGTTTCTCTCACAGTCTTTGAAGATGATGGAGACAGAAAACAACATAACCATCCTGTCAAAGTGGACTAAGGTCTAATGTTGCACGTTCTGGTGTTGGTGGTAGCGTTGGTGAAGGCAGCTTCATTCATTTCTGTGCCAGAAGTCTTAAAAGGGTGTTGAACAGACGATCTCAGGCAGAGAAGTTTGGTCTTTAGCTGATTTCATGTCATCCTTCTGGGGTGGCTTGAAGGCACACGGCCACCTGAATCTGGAAGCCAGATGAGAAGAGCTGCATCAGCACGACTGATACTTTTTGGCTTTTTTTTTTGTTTTATATTGCAAACAAATATATTTTCTACATATTGCTAGGTCCATATATACACAGCAGATTATACAAGATTAGTGGAGTCACTGACACAAGTTTTATTTTTTGTCTCTTTACTGAAACATATTCTAATTATGGTTATATAACAGACATGGACAAAATGTGTAGACTCTCAGCTTTCATTTAAGGGTATCACCTTCACATTGGATGAAGGGTTTAGGAGTTTCAGCTCCTTAACTTGTGCCACCCTCTGTTTAAAGGGACCAAAAGTAAATGGAGCCTTTGGCTCAAAGGTTATTTCATGGACAGGTGTAGGCAATTCCTTTGTTATGTCATTATCAATTAAGCAGATAAAAGGCCTGGAGCTGATCTGAGGTGTGGTTCTTGCATTTGGAAGATTTTGCTGTGAGCAGGCAACATGCATTCAAAGGAGCTCTCCATGCAGGTGAAACAAGCCATCCTTACACTGCGTAACAGAAAGAACCCATCTGAGAAATTGCTACAATGTTAGGAGTGGCAAAACCTACAGTTTGGTACATTCTGAGAAAGACAGAAAGCACTGGTGAACAGCAACAGTGGTGCATGATCACAGGGTTGTGTTAAAATGCTTAAGTTCCTCACATTTGCAATGTTTTCATTCAGCCCACTGAATTAAAGCTGAAAGTCTGCACTTCAACTGCATCTGAGTTGTTTGATTTAAACACTTATTGTGGTAATGTACATAACCCAAATTAGAAAAAAGGTCTCTGTCCAAATATTTAGGAACCTAACTGTGTATATCTATCTATCTATCTATCTATCTATCTATCTATCTATCTATCTATCTATCTATCTATCTATCTATCTATCTATCTATCTATCTATCTATCTATCTATCTATATATGATTTGATTTGTTGCATTTTTTCTTGTTGGTTACATTTCTCAGGAACATTATTATAGCTTCTTAACATGCAATTACAATCAAATACACCTAAATATGCCCCTAAAAACAGAGCTCAACCCTCAGTAAGAGCAGTCATAAGGTTGGACTTACCTCTGAATTGCTTGCATCTGATCGATGGTGTCGGGAAGCGGCTCTCTAAAGGTCTCCGGAAGAAAAACGCAGAGCACAACACTGACAAGTGACAGAGAACCCACAAACATCCACGGCAGGGACTCGTAGAACACAGCTGCAGACAAAACCACAGCAGATTATACAAGATTAGTGGAGTCAGTCTTTGTCTGCTACAGACTTTTTGCATCACTGACCTGCAGGTCAGTTTACTAGATTTAGAGATGAGTAGCTAAGCATTAAGGGCGTTTGTATTTCCCTTCCCTAAGATTTCCCTTAGAGATAATCTGAACCCAAATATCTCACCCAGCTGCAGTAGGTATGGGGAAACAGAAGACCCCACTCTGGAAAGCATGGCACAGGATGACATCACTGTATTTCTGATGACTGTGGGAGAGAGCTCTCCAGTGTACATGTGCAAAATGCCCGTGCCAGCCAGGACGCCAAATTTACCCAGCAGCACCAGGAACACGGTGAGTGTTGGATGGCCTGGAGGGAGGGAAAGAGTGTAAGCTTTTGAGGACAAAACAAATTATTTAGAAACACTAACCAATTGTCAAACAGCCTTGCCTCTCTTAAATGCCATGCCAGGCTTTTCTATATATGTTGTTTTCCAACGCCTGCATGGAGGTTGCAAGCATTCAAGGCATATTTTACACATATTTTATACATGCCCATGTTATACTGTTGTTTGATCTGTGTTTTGTCTGTTGTTTGGGGGTTTCTATATTGTCGTAATAGATCATGCATAATAAAGGTTTTGAGGCTATAAATTACATGTTATTGTTGTGAAGTGAAAATCATAGTACACACACTTTTTTTTGAGTAGAAGGAGTATAAATGCACTATAAATTGGTCATTTTAGCCAGGTGGTTGGTGGTTGCTAGGCAAAATGCTGACATTATAACATCTGATATAGATAAGAACCATTAAAGGCTTGCAGTGTACCTGCGTGTCAGTTTTGTGTATTAGCCGATAAAGCGTGTTTTGGGCAGCACTACTGGCATATTGGCCCAGTGATGAACTTGTGACCTGTCCAGTCCTGCTTCTCACTAAAAATGGCTCTTAAGAAAATCAAAGTTACTTGGGGGCTTGGCCAAGCAAACAATTATGTGTTCAAAATATTTATTGTTTAGATGTATGAATAATTATATTCACAAAGAGAGTGAGAAAAGTGCAGTGGTGGAGTACTAGATTATGGTGGTCTCACGCACTGTGCAGAGTGACCTGGACGAGGAAGAGTGCTAGTGCCCCCAGCAGGGAGAAGCTGATAAAAGACAGGCGGCGGGAAAGCCTGCATGCACTTAGCCAGCTGACAGTGTATGCTGGTAGCTCAACCGCTGACAGCAAGAAGTAGTTCAGGAAGGGGTTGCCATAGAGCGTAGACATATTGAATGACAATCCAAAATAGGTCACATTCGTAGAAAGCCTGCAAACAACAAGAGAACAAATCTAAAAAAAATAATAAAAGAAATTAAATCCTGATAGCATCACTAAGAGGCTGTGATGTCGATTAAATCGATAAACCAGAACGTCAGTGACGTAGAAACGTGTCCGGCTCACAATCTATCACAATTCACCGGTTATGATTATTAAAACAGCAAATGTGACCTGAACCTCGACCACAATTTGGATGAAGATCCATTAGATCAGGGATGTCAAACTCATTTTACATCATGGGCCACATATAGCCACACTGATCTGAAGTGGGCCGAACCAGGGAAACTCCTCTTTCAGGCAGTTCTGTACTAGATGATGAAAAACAGGAATTTTTCTTTGTTCTGATTGTTATTGTTCACTTACTTAATTACTTGGGTGTAGTATGAATGACAACAAGGGTGTCTCTTATCAGTAGAGAAAAACTGTAAAACTTAAAATACAGTTAAATGTCCAAAATGTATGGCATCCTTCATATTTTCCAAAGTCATCCGATGGGCCAGATTGTAGTCTTTGCAGCATCAATTCTGGCCCCGAGGCCTTGTATTTGACACCCCTGAATTAGATGATCATTACATGTAAGTTGAGTTAAATTCTGAATAATTCTGTAGGAGGAGTAGTGATTCTTGTGAATTCTTGAGGGACAGCTGGATGAATAGTTCAAAATACATCCTGTTGGTGTCAGCATGTCTGGAGAGATGTTGGCGGCTACAGAAGTCACTAGTAATGTCCTCCCTAATAACCTTTAAAATATGGATTACTTCCTTTAAATGTGTCTTGCTCCGGAATAATGAAACTATCTGTTATGCTATAGTTAGCAAGAAATCAGTTCCTGAGAGCACCCGCGGTGAAGGCTTCAACTCACCAGAGAAACCAAAGTATGAGTGTGACACTTCGAATGCGTTTGGTCTTTAGGAGATCCAGGAAATTGAGGGTCTCAGCCTTCTTGCTATCAGACTGTTGAACCTACAGTGACACAGAAACGTCATTGCAGTGGCCACCATAATTTACAGTGTGGAACAAAGTTGATGTGAGAAGTTCTTACATTCGCTGAGAGGAAGATAACGGGAGGAGCTTTCACTTCGTTCTCCAGAGCCGCTGACCTTAACAAGAGTTCTGCTTCCTGCAAACGGCCTTTAGACACTAGCCAGCGAGGAGACTCTGGAATCAGCCTGGTGGACAGACAGACACAAATCTGGATTGTCTGCAGTTCATCAGCACTTAGGTGGAAACACATCTACCAGAGTTGATCTACGCAGTTTTATTTATTCATTAAGTTGCTGTTGGAAAATATAAGTTCAGAATTTATCTCAAAACAATAAGAACGCCTGTAAAATCAGTGAAACATCTACTCCAAATAGATGTAGGTGGCATGGTCAAGATAAAGAAAGGTGTTAAGTTTCACTTCAAACGCGCAGTTAGTGTTTGCTTAGTTGATCCACAGTAGAAATGCGACATCCATGCAGAAAATAAATGAGCAGGAATGTGAGCTAGACTTCACCGGGTTTGTCTTGAGTCTACAATCCTGTTTGCAGTATTCATGATCAGGATCTCAGCTGGGGCAGTGAGGGTCCACTCCTTTGGTAGATAATGTGGTCAGAAGGTCACCTTCATTATAATGCTTTGCAGCCGAGTGTGAAGTGGCTCGGATTACAACGAGCAACTTAGCCTGGTTGTTGTCTGTCATCAAACTAACTATTGCTTCCTTTGGGTATTTCTCAATCTAGAATACAAATGATGGGAAGATGGACTATGAGATAGACAGGTGCATTTGTGTGGGCTCACTGGTAATGTGTGTGTTATGTCAGGTCTTTGTGGTGAACAGAGAGCTGAGCCAGAAGACAAACTTTGACAGACTTTGGTTTACCAGTTCATCTATGTTCGCACCTTCACCCATGAAAATAAGGACTACGTAGTGACTGAAAGAATGGGTAAGAATGCAAACACACCAAACCCATTTCCTGAACCTTACAGGGGTTACACCTTGCCTTTAATGATCTAATCCAGCAAAATCCAGTTTTGCAGAAATGAGCATCTAACAAGGCCTTCAAGGCAAGCCCTAGAGATTACATATCTGTTTTGTCTCAGATAAAACAGAGACAAAACAGATATGTAATCTCTAGGAGGAAGCAAAAGGACATCTGGATAAGTGGAAGAAAGTGATGGATGGATGGATGATGAACAGACACTAAGGTGCACATTTAGCTTAATGTTGGTGTTAATGTTGGACAATCCTACATGTTTTTGGTAAGAGAGAAAAACCTCATGATAGGCAATGAAAATTACCTAAAATACTTTGTACACTGAAGTGCATTTACACAAATTTGTTAACAATCTGTCTATAGCATACTTTCCTTTCTTCTAACTCTGAAAATGTTACCAGCAAAAAAAATCTTGATAGTGTACTGAGGTCATTTTACCACCAGAGGGGGAGGCTGGCCAGCCCAGGCACAGCCATTAACAGCGACAAGTGTTTCCAGTTCCTGACCAAGTAGACAGTGGCAGGAAGCAGCATCATACCAAATACATACATGATAGGCAAACACATGCTGGAGTAGAGAACTCTAGATGAGCCAACTAGGATCTCTGAACCTGTGGAGAAATTTCACAAGAGGACAGGAAGCTGTTGATTAAAAGGTTTACTTTGTTTTGCAATGAGATTAAGAAAGCAGCAGTAGAGCATGCAGCCAGTGGAAAGGAGTGTCCTGAAAACAAGAGAACACACTTACCCAGTACAAGCAGAACTATGTAGCTGGTGAGCTGACCCATGCCCACCATGAAGAACAGCACAGTAAAGACGGCCCAGGACTGAGCAAATATCAAAGCAAGGCTAAAGATACTAAGTGTGGCAATCGCACCAAAAAGAACAGGCTTCCTGCCAAACCTTCAACACAAATACAACAAAAGAGCAATCAGCCACAACATGAGCACTTATGTTGTTCTTTTTAGGTATGTATCTTTTTGTTTTTTTAAAAGGAACAACGCATTAGCAGCTAACATATTTTATTTGGTACAGTGTGAGTAAGCTTACAGCTAACTCGCAGACATATTTTAGTGAAAAACGTTGCATTTATGCTAACTTTAGAGACTGGTTGAAGTGAAAGTATAAATTTACCTGTCAGAGATCTGTCCAGAGAGGAAACAGCCACAAAGTCCTCCCAGAAAGTAGATGAGAGAGGTCAGTGGCTGTTTCCACTGTTCGCCACACACCAGGTTAAACTAGAAGACAAGGGAAGCATGTGGATAGTCTGAAGCAGGCATAAAAACATAGAATATCGCACGTATAGACACTGGAATATAAAGCAAACATGGGAATGTAACCTCTAACTAGAAGGGGACTCAGCAAGCTCTAAGGCCAGTGCTCTGTCTCACAGTTATACAGAGTTATACAGATCCCCGGCAACATTAAAGAAGTTCATCCATTGCCCATATTCACATCTCCACTACGTGTCACTAATATCTGTCTCTCATCATCTATATTGCCAGATGTAGGTCTCCTGCCTGTTTTCTTAGCTGATTGTTTGCCTGATGCCTTGCTTTCAGGTATCTCCTTTTATTGGCTTAAATTGCTCTCCCTGTCTGTTTGAAGTCATCTCTTTAAAACCGTTATTTGTATCCTGGCTGTGTTTAAATCACTGAGTAGGCTTAACACAAGCTATAATATCACAGCATCCATCCATCCATCCATTCGCTTCCACTTATCCTTTTCAGGGTTGCGGGGGGCGCTGGAGCCTATCCCAGCTGTCTTGGGGCGAGAGGCGGGGTACACCCTGGACAGGTCGCCAGTCTGTCGCAGGGCTAACACACATAGACAGACAACCATTCGCACTCACAGTCACTCCC
>VOQK01028711.1:0-23674 GCA_015052645.1 Benitochromis conjunctus | reverse complement strand
GAATGAGGTTGTTGTATAGAGCGCTTTGAGTACTCCGGGAGAGTAGAAAAGCGCTATATAAGAATCAGTCCATTTACCATTTACCAAATACTGATAACATGGACATCTCATTAGCAGAGGAACTAAATCACTTCTTTGCCCGCTTCGAGAGAACTGTAGACACCCCTACCATGCACACCACCCTGCCCATAGCCTCCTCTGAGCACAGCCCACACACATTTACCCTCCAAGAACACCAGGTTCGCAATGTGTTCAGAGCAGTAAATCAGAGGAAAGCTGCTGGCCCTGACGGAATACCTGAGAGTGTGCTCAAAGTCTGCACCAACCAGCTGGCTCCTGTGTTCACCAGACTATTCAACCTCTCCCTGTTACACGCCACTGTCCCCCACTGCCCGAAATCTGCAACAATAGTCCCAGTCCCCGTCAGTCCATCACTGTCAGTGGCTTCAATGATTACAGACCCATTGCACTGACACCTGTGGTTGCAAAGTGCTTTGAGAAGCTGGTCCTAAAGTTCAATTACCTGTCGTCCACTTTCACAAAGATGACATTGTCCGAACCAATCCCCAGAAATGCAGCGCCTTTCTTTACAGAGTAATGGCTCTGAAAAACACAAGTATGCCTCTTTCAACAATGTCATGAAGTTAGAAACACACCTGATGAAGCTTCCATTGCTTCCACAATACAACCACACAAACAAGAGGTGAACAGTTGCCCTCACCTCTGGAGATGTAAAGATGCTTAGCCGTGGGAGAGCCCACACCCCCTGGCTTTTGACCTCTGGGAAGAGTTGATAGCGTGCCAGGTTCATGGCATACATGTTGGAGGTTGAGCCCCCCGGGCAGAAAATCCCATCACCCTCTGTCCAACCAACCAGCTGACGTAGGCCCCTCAGGACCTCATTCTCCATTAGCACAAAGACTGGGGCTACCTCATAGGTGAAGCTGCAGTTGTGACAGAAAATGTGTGATCATGTTATATGCTGGGTTAGCCTTGTCTTCATTTTATCTTTCGTTTGGTGACTCTCTGCAGTGCTGCTGTACGAGCCAAGAAACTTTCCTTAGCTTACTAACCAATATATAAAAAACACAACACTGAAATATGTAATCAGCACTGGTGCCAGGAAGCAGAATGAGTGCACACTCAAACCGTGCACCTAAACATCCTTTTGAAACACTTTGAGTAATTTTCTTTAACTTTATATTTTTGCACAAGCTTTCATCTAATAAATACTGTTTATTAAATGACTCGATACAACAATATGTAAAATACCTAAAATAACCTCAATGATGGAGGTTATTTTTTCTGCCCTGCAATATGCAGAAAAGATTATTGCTATATAGTATTTCTACAGTTTACTACCAAAGCAGAAGCTCTGAACGCTCCGTTGATCACTGCCTAACACTTTTTATTGTGCAATATTCTTACAGGCTTAACCTTTCATTCCCTCAATATTTATCCGTCTATCGTATTCTTCATGTGTTCCTTCTTACAGGTTAGTGTTGAGAGACTCAGTGAGGAATCTTCCAGCCAAGGAATGATAGTCCAGCCCACCGTACTGTTGATTAAAAAAATGCGGATGACCTGAAATCAACAAAAAATAGTCCTTTCAAGATCGGACAACAGCTGGTTTGTTTAGCTCATTTTTCTACTTACTTGTTTTAATGCTGTACTTGGCGACATCTCTTACTCTCTGGAGGAGCTTGTCCTGTGGCTCTCCTGTCTCTCTTACCCCCAAATCCAGGAGCAGAGCCAGCTCCTTGGGCTCTTTCCACTCACAAACCTGCACGAGGAAAGCGTGGATTATGAAGTCTGTTAGCCACTGCAGGCAGGGAAGCTATTTTTGTGATTCACAAGATACCTTCTGTTTGACATCTGTGCCATTGGAGAGCACCTCCTGCATAATAATTTTGAAGGCTTCATTCAAGAAGAACTGGCCTTCTGCATGGTCAATAAGAGGATCATGCAGGTCACGAAGACTAGCTTGTTCCATTATCTCTTATGTGCTGCTTAAAAAAAGCAAAAATACTTTTAAATTTAAAAGGTGTGATAAGAAACAGACACATGGCGCAAACTTTATATTACTTACCTAAGAATGGAGACAGGCTTGCGCTGTGCTCTGACACCAGACTGCAGAAAATGGCTAAAAAGCAAAGGTAAGGTGGCAAGGGTGGGAAGGAGGCAACCTTTGTCCCACACTTCTAGTTAATATTATCTGAGTTGAGGAAAGACAATGGGACACACACATACACACAACTGTGATTTATGGGATCACAAAAGTTCATTTTTAGAAGGTCAATGTGCTTTAGTAAGTCATAAGTCTTGTATAGCACTTCAATGAATAATGCTTTTGTGGATTTGATCTAATGATTCTCATTAGTTCACAACAAAGAGCATCAGATTAGCTTGTGGGTGAACATTTTTAAAAGCAGCAATTTTACTGTGATGAGTTATGGAGTGTTATGCAATGGAGACTGTTTATTTGCTCTGATATGAATGAGAATGCATAACATATAGGCGAACGAATCTTGAAAGACACAAGTCAGTCTCTACAGAAACTCTATGAAACATCAGTGCAGGAGCAAAGGGATTCTCATATTGCGCAGGCAGAAAACCTCCATAGTTCTGCAGAAAAGAACTCCTAAGATTGCTTTGTTCCCATTTATGGCTTCTTCTCTTCTTCCAGCTGTGATTTGTATTTATTTACCTTTTTAGCGAGAATCTAGTGATTGAATATACCAAAAACAGAACAAAACCCCAACACACACAAAAAAACCCCCATTTACACCCTACACTTTATCAGCCTTCAACTTTATTTCACACCATCTTTCCTCCAGTCATCTGTGCCCCATTTGCAGTGGTTCTTAAACAGTGGATAAAAGAGTAAAAACAAGAAATTGTTTATTTTACAGCAGTTGAAAGAATTATAAAACTATTACAAAGAGTTACTAGAAATGGTATGAAGATTTTCCTGCATCTGTCCTTTGCAGATGTTTTCCATGGCAGAAATGAGTTTTGAAAATGTTCTTGTCTGTTGCTTCATGTGGACTGCTGAGCTCCATCCCCAAAATGAAACCCAACATAAAAAGAAAATGCCCAGCTTGCTTTTTATGATCTTCTCAAATGAAAGGGGAATAAAAATTATATTACAGGCACCAAAACAGAAAAAAAGAAATAAAAGCAACTCTTGTAAGAGATTTCATGAGGTAAACCTTCTATGACTTTTCTAGGATAATTGTTTTTGCATCATTTAAAAGTGTACAGTATAAAGTACAGTAGGGCTAAATGCAGTGTGGTAAACAATAAAATCTTGTTCTTGTTTAAGCCCTGATATTTACGATCAGACTTCTCAGTAAAGACATGTCCTCTATAATTGTTTAGTCTCTGTAGGTGACTAATCAGTCAGTCTCCAACAGGAAGTTGATGCTTTCAGGCGGCAACATCCAGTCTCCCTGACTGAGAAGTGAATGCAGCTGAGCGGGTGTGGCTTTTTCCCGCTGTGAGTTACGCCAATAATGCAGCATGGCAAAGACTCGCTCCACGTGGTGATTATGGTCCTCTTCGATCTGCTCCAGCTTTACAGATGAGATTTCCAGAGCCTCTCTGCCAATCGCCCTCCAAGATTTGCCGATGGTACGGGCCACAGACATCAGCTGTTTCTCACTCACCATGCCAGAGCCTGTGAGATGACACAGTTAAAGTATGTGACTGTTTTACAGAGTTTTATAGTGGAATATATTTGAGTGCATTGCCACTTACCACTGTTGCAGCTCTTTCTCTTTGGAATGACATCTGGTATCTCAGGTGCTTGTTTTCTTTTTTCTGGGGTTTCTCTTTCCCCTTGGAAGTGAAAAAAATTTTTCTATTTATAGAGCAGAAATAGAAATCTAACTGAAATAAAAGATTGGTGAAAATGAGCGAATTTTGACCTACCCGAAGACTGTGTGTTGATTTTCAGTCTGTTAATAAAGTCAAGCATTGGGAAGGTTTCTTGCAAGGCCTTATCCTTGAAAAGCTCCAGTAGTTCTTGCGCTGCTTCGGGACCTCGCTGTATGATGTGATCCAAAAGCTCTGTCACTTTTTCACTAGGAATGCGGCAAGATTTCACCTGCTGATAGGCATGAAGAGACAGCAGACCACGAGCATCTGCATGCTGGAGTACAAAGTCAGCATCGGCACTTAGGATTTCTATAAGCTTTGGCTTCTGACTTCTGAGTAGCTGGATTTCTTCTCCTGATTCCTCAGCCATGACTGATTTCAATCAATTCCTGGGAAAATGATGAAGAACTCTTTTAATACAAGCACAGATATAACATGTCTAACAAACTCAACCAAAAACCTTTTGAGTCAATTAAACTCTCAAAAAAGTAAAAAGCTCCAATATCCATCTATTCTCCAATATTTCTAGTAGTAATATTTGTAGCTGTGACGCTATTCTGCTAAATGTGCTACAGACCGCACTGAGTATTGGACACCAGAGTCAGGGTCCCTCTGCTGGTCAAACTAGGCAATGACAGCATGTCTACATAACCACAAGCATTCATTGCCTTCTCATTATTGTAAAAAAAACACAGTTTTCAAATTACTGCATGACTGATAACATGCATTAATGCTTATATATCTGTTCTAAGCCAATTATATAGCTCACTTGATATATATCTCTGGCTTTAATGTAACACTTAATTGTCCTGCACATGCTTGTATAATCACTACTAAACATATTCCTGGCTGCCTTTTAATTAACGTGGCTATGGAAAAAAAGAGATCTTGTCATATTTATTTTAATGACTCATTCAAGTTTCTCCAATAATCCAGTGGATGAAGAAATATTCAAGACTGTTTAAGATATCTAATCTGAATAAATGCTTCAGTTTTGCAGCTACTTTTTTAATATATAGAACTGTAACATTTAACATAATTTAACATGTAATATGTAACATGCTATAGCGTGTTGAAAACCAAAATCTCTGATGACAACCTCTTTCACAAAATACACTCACCGGCCTCTTTATTGGGTACACTTGTCAAACTGCTCCTTAACTCAAATATTTAATCAGCCAATCATATGGTAGCAACTCAATGTATTTAGGTATGTAGATACAGTCAAGAAGTTCAACCTCAGAATCAGAATAGGGAAGGAAGGTGATTTAAGTGACTTTGAGTATTTCAGGAACTCCGGATGATCTGGGATTTTTCGCACACAATCATGTTACATTCCTCTAAAAGTCCAGGGGATGCAGGGAGATAACAAAAAGCATCCAGGTTGGGGAAAAAAAGACACAAGGAGGCAAAAATGTAAATGAAATAAAGTTTTTTTTTTTTTAATTAATAATTATACTAAAGGAGACAGACAAGTCCCTATAAGCATCAAAAGACAAAAAAAAAATAAGAGCATGTCAAAAAGGTTAAATGGTTAAAAATGCCCTCTACTCCACAGAGCAGGCATAAGCAGTCAAGAAATACGCAACTCAACTAACTGCAAAGGCTTACCAGGACTGGAGTTCACCTATCCTGGTCTTAAGTACTCAGAAAGGGCGGTATCTACGGGTGGAAAGAGAACAAGTCACACCCAGCCGTGGCTGTAACAAACCATCTTTAGGATTTACAGAGAAAGGTCAGAAACAGAGAAAGTATCAAGTGAGCAGCAGATCTCAGACACTAAAATAGCCAGACTGCTGAGAGCTGTGAGGAAGGCGACAGTAACTCAAATAACCATGGGGTCATTGAAATGAGATTATATAATTGCCTGTTCTGATGAGTCTCAATTTCTGCTGCGACATTTGGATGGTAGGTTGAGAATTTGGCAAAAAGACATCAAATTATGAATTCAGGCAACTGGTAGTGGTGTAATGGCGTGTCGGATACTTTTGTCGTACACTTTGGGCCCCAATTGAGCACCACTTAACTGTCACAGCTTACCTATACAACTCAAATCATCTCAAACTGATTTCTTGGACATGTCACTGAGTTCACCGTACTCAAATGGCCTCCACAGTCACCAGATCTCAATCGAATAGAGCGCCTTTGGGAGAGACTTGCATCATGGATATGCAGCCAGTTAAGTCTGCAGCAACTGTGTGATGCCATCATGTCATTATGGACCAAAATCTCTGAGTAATGTTTTCAGCACCTTGTTGAATCAATGATACGAGGGGGTCCAACTCAGTGCAAGCAAACTCCTAATGAAGTGACTGGTGAGTGTATTTCACACTGTGATACATGGGGAGTCATACAGCGCTTATGTTATCTTATCTGTGAGCTTCGGACTTGAAGAAGATTAGGTGGCATAATTTTTTTTTCAGTTCAAACACAGACCAGCCAGTGTCTACAGCAACTCAATCGTTTGTAACTGTAGCATTGTTCAAATAAGCGTTAATACTGATGTACACTGATCAGAAATCATAATTTAGGCATGCGCACAATCACTTTATCAACTTTTTTCCCCTTTAGCCTACGTCACAAGCCCATACAGTTTATTACTTTCGGTGCACGAAGGACGCAAAGGCGGAACGTATTTGCGATTTTCTCTTACCATTTAATGTAACAGCCCGAATAACAAAAATGGTAAACAAACGCAGCTTTTAGCGGACAAACAGGAGACGCGTCACAAGTTCACCATCGCTTCTTTTCTCCCGCTGCTTTTTCTTTCGTATTTTATCCGGTATATGCAGTAAAGTTATTTCCGGTTATTCATTTCACTAGCATTTTATTTCTGTTTGCTTCCATCCAGCGGGTGGATGATTTAACTGCAGGAAAATCCCCCAGCTGTGAGCATTTAGTGTCATCTGGTGGAGATGCTCACACATTGCACTGTAGTGACAGAAGTGTTCTGTAAGCTTAAATTATATTTAATTAAAAAAAAAAAGTATATAAGACTTTATTATGAAACAGAGACATTGCAATAAATAGGAAGGGAGACATAAAAACAGACAATACCTCCGGTTATTAAGGAGAATAATGCTAAATTTCCACAAAAAGCCGCAGCTTTACAAGCTATAGATTTTCTATGATGTGAAGAATACTGCTATAACAACATGCAGTGTGTGCATTATATACAGGCAGTGCATATTTACAATGCAACACAAAACAACGGAACTTAAAGTGGGTATAAATGATGTAGCATGTCTAATGATAATTTATTTAGTACAAAAATCAAAAGCAGCAGGGGAGGACAAAATAATTGTATGTTTAGTTATTTTTTTCTTTAAAATTAGCTCAAATTCCGTGTCCAGAAAAACCAAATACACTCACTGCTGCTCTGATTCATTAACACAGCTATACTGTAAGCTAAATAGCTTCTCCACCTGGGCGCACCTCCTCAGAGCAAGAATCTCTAACTTTCATGTCGACACAGAGAAATGTGTTGCTGGTAATACTGTGAAAATGGAACGCTGTAAACATGGGAATAAATATTTGATTGTTTTTGGTTGAGCAGAGTTGGCTCGTTGCGTGCATACCAAATAGAACGTGTGCCTGTGCGTGTTTATTGGATGTGCGTACTTGCCAGGTATCATGAATGATGATCTACATTACAGTACATCCAAGTTTAATGTATCAAAAAGGCACCTGACTGTTATTGGACAACAATTATCAGGAATCACCAGTCACACATCTGCTCAACCTATTTACAAAGCTCCAGCTCTGGGAAATGACAAATCAATATCTTATTCCTGGACAGATATTTGCTTTGTGTGAGTGGAAAAGCCTCTCGAGCCCATTTCATCCATACACAGTATACACTCTGAGTCACTGTGTGTATTGGTTGTCTGAATAAATCCAGCTTCTGCTTCGCCTACAGTGGGTGGAAAGAGTAGAGCAAATCATTTATTCCTTATTTATTCCTACCACCCAGGTGAGGCTGCTGTATCAGAGAGAAATTAATCTACCTTTATGTACTACTAATGACTTTATTATGCTACAAATTTGAATTATATTCAATCTTGAGCTTCAGCGTAGCAAAGATAAAAAGGCAGTGATCTGCTGATCTAAGAAAATACATACACGGACACTCAGGGAGCTTTCATCTTGAAATGCTGTACAATGTGCCTGCAAAGTGTGCAGTTATTCATTTTGCATCACATTACTGCAGCACAAGTGGAGCATACTCTGTATGAAAATGACAATGAACTTAGTTTGCCGCTGATCAAGCACGATTCCACTCACAGCCTGGTTCTTTTCAGGCCCCATCGCGCTCTCTGTCAAGTGGCAAACTCCACTTGTATGTGCATGCTAGTGGTGGATGGTATAATAGCTCCAACTCGCCACACTGCTGATGGAGAATAATGCAGTTTCTGTATGAGTGGCTCTGGCTCTATTCTACAGACCTCTGCACCTGGAAAATTGGGATTTTTGTAGATGAGTGCGTGTATGCGCACGTACGTGTTTATTTATGCATGTATACAATTGAAGAGTGAGCCAGCGTAGCGGCTTATCCTCTCTATGCCTTAACAGAGAAATTTAAATTTACATGTAAAGCAAGTGACGAGGGAAATCAATCTTACTGACAGACTTTAGCACTCCGAGCCACAAGGGACAAAACGGAGTTGGGTGTGCATTTGTATGGATCAAACACTGCTTTGTACACTCGCTGACAGTACACAAGCTGTGACTTTTATGTTTAGACACTAACATGCACACAAAAAACAGAGCTCCTTCACAGATAAAGTTGTTGATAAAAGAAATTGGACTCTTTTGTTATAACTCAGATATGAGCCTGCAATTTTAAGGATTCTGCACCAAACTGCTATTCATTAGTATGACTTGATGTGATGAAGTAGGTTCACTGTTTTGAAAAAGATAGATTATTTTTTCTTCCCCTTGTAGAATCCACTGTTTATATTTTTTGCAGCTGACTGTAGTACAGATGGACCTCTGCACAGGGAGGACTTTGATATGTGGTTCCCCCCATCCCTTCCTGCTGACACACAGACACACACACACATACACACCCCGCTCCCAGGGTGGGGGTGGAGGGGGCGGAGAGGGTGGAGGGATAGACATATATTTGAGTGGCTCTGACATGTCTGTTTGTTTAACGTGCATTATATATGAAAGACCAGAGTGAGGGAGGAAAGACCATGGCAGCAGGGCAGCCAAACAGCGCAAACACGCAATGCAAGAGATAGAAAGTGAAAGAGAGGGCAGTGCAAAGCTGCTGTTTACAGCAGAGAGAAGACAAACTGTAGGTGGAAAGCTTCAGTTTTCAGCACAAAGACACTAGATTTAGTATCAGAGGCTCAACTCAGACTGTTAGGTAATCCTATCTGAGACGTTATCATCCCTTCTTTTAGAGGGAAGAAGGGTTTCACGCTGGATAACAGCAGGATGACCATCCATTATCATTCATCATGTCATATATATTCTCTCAGATCAAATATATATGAAGCTGTTGTTCATTACGGGAGGAAGACCGTTTGCAGAGGACTTATAGATTGAGCCTGTAATGTAATTGACAGATCCATTAAGGCTGATAGAAGTGTAAATAATTTACCTGTGTGTAAGTGTGTGTTCGTGTGTGTGTGTGTGTGTGTTCTCCTCAGCACCCCTACTTGGAGTTACTGAAAAACAGCAAACACAAAGGCATTTTCCCTCCTTTAAGTATAATGAAGGGAGAAGACAGTGAGTCTGACTGACAGAGCAGACACATTTTCAGACAGCATTAAAGCCACGAAGGAGCTCCTGGAGGAAATGGATGTGTATGTGTTTGTGAATGTGTGTGTGTGTGTGTGTGTCTGCGAGTGTGATGTAGCAGAAGGCTGAGAGAAAGAGTTTTTGAAGGAGGTCAAAGGGGAGCTTAAATAAAGGAGGAGGACAGAGTTGAAGAGTTCAAAGGAGCAAAAAATAGTCACTGCTCTGAAAAAGAAAAAAAAGAAAGAAAGAAAGAAAAAGCTCTTATCGCATGAGATCATCACAGCTAAAGTCACCCAGAGAGGCAGGTGTCGGCTGATGTCAGCATGTAATATTTGCTGTAATTCAGTGAAGTCAGCGACTTGTCGAGACCTTGTTTGCAGGATTCATTAAGCGAAATCTGCGGATAAGAGGTAATCTGCCTTATTACGTTAAAGACAAAGGCGCAAAGTGAAAGAGGAGAGGGATAATTTTGCTTTGTTGTGTCTCTACTGCAGTGTGAGCTGACCTCTAGAGGGAGCTCTTATCATTCTAAAGTATCTAAACGCTTTTAGCTGGGTGATGCACTCAGCTCATAATTTAAGCATAGCTTTTGTGTGATTTGAGCCATAAAGCTCAGGCTTCCCTCAATCCCTAAGACTCTTTGTTTTGGGCCATGAGACGACACAAAGTCCCTCTGGCAAAAGAGGGCGAGCCAGGTTTCTGGAGTTCCCAAGAGATATAGTGGCAAAAGAAACCCACATCCTGCTGGCTTTGGAGTTTGGTCTGTCCTAAACTCAGTGACCAGTGTAAGAATTGGAGTGACTGTCAGAGGGCTTTAACCATCATTGACTGGAACACTGAACAAACATTAAATGCTGGGACTTAACGCTAAAGTATTTTAGTCTTGCTGGGTAACCTGGCAAGTAGACACTCTTTTTAATGAGATATTTGAGGCAAAAGAAAAACATATGGCTCATCCCTTTGATTCCTTATTAAGTTCACTGTTAATTACACCGCCTAAATCTGTATTACATGTTGTTTACGTGTGAGAATGAGGTTCCAAGATTGTACATAATCACCATATTTGGAAAATAATTGCTACCTGTCTGTACCCTTACATTTAAAGTCTGATGATATTAGAATTATGATCAAATTCTGAACTGCAGTGCTATTTCTGCTGATTGCTTTGAAAGTGTGAACATAAATGTGTGTGTGTGTGTGTGTGTGTTTCTTGAGCCAAACTTGCATGCATGCTGTTTAGTTTCTTTATGATTAATGATATAATTCAGAAAACTAAAACTAATAAGATTCTGTTTTTGCAGTTACACACTAGTTACGGCATGCAGACATACACCGTTATGCGTACAGAGTGCGGGCACACACACACACACATGCACGCACGCACGCGCGCACGCGCGCACACACAACCCCTCCATTTCTTCGTTTTCATATACATATTTATTTGAACTATTGATGTTTTTCAGGCTCCAGTGAAAACACTGAAAGAAGTATTCATTTTATTTGTGAATGGAGCGCAGATAAAAACCATTTGGAGGCAAAAGAAAAAGGAAATCCGTATAATAGAAAGGGCTTATTATTGAACTGTTTTCCCCTTGTTCCATCAAGTGAAGACCAATAGTTTTGAAGGCTTAAATGATCCTCTGTGCTCATCATCAACTGAAAGAATCTTTGGAACGTCACTGATCGGATCAATACCGGCGCTGATTGAGACAGAATTAAATTCAACGCCGGTACTTTCATTAGGAAAATGATATGACTGAGCCAAATGACTTTCATTCTTTTCAGTCAGCCTCCAAGCATCACTGCTGCTTCTATATGCTCATTTCTGTTCAAGTAACCACTTTCAAATAACAGCGTAAGTGTTGGGAAAACAGCAAAATCAATGACCGGGTAAAAACACTACACTGGATATAATGTTTCCCTCTTATGTTTTCCACATCACCCTGAGCTACGTATGCTAATTAAACTCCAGGAAACAGAAGACAAACTAATGACTTGAGTGATTTGCCTGTGTGTTTGTGTGTTTGTGCAGCCAGAGCTGTGAGGTAGCGTCTATGTCTCTGTGATTTTAAGTGCTTGTGACAGCCGTCACTCTCTCCCGCTGTGTTTCCACTCCACATTGGTGTGAATATGTGTATTTGCGCCTGTGTGTGTGTATAATCATTTTTTGGTAGACCAGATATGGCAGTGATTCATACTTGTGTGTTGCATCACACCCAACATCCCCAGAGGGAGGAAGTATCTTAACTGATTCAACTGCAAAACATCTTTACTTCAGAACCTTTAACAGGATGAAGAATTAAAAGATAAAAGAGCTGTAGCATATAACTACTCAAACATACTTCTATGTTTACTTCCCAGTTTGAGGAGTAAAGTAAAAAAATAAATAAAACTGAAACTTACTGACCAAATACTTATTTACTAGAATTGTGTGATGAGTTCAAATGCTTTATGAGAAATTGTAGAAGAAGCATAAACTGTTGAAGTAAATCATACAGTGAGGTCTTGCATTAGACATTATTAAATAGGGCAGTTAAAAGTCGCCAGGGAAGAAACACAACATGGGAACAACATGCGAAACATGTCTCCTCTGCTACGATCTGTAAGCGAATGCTGCTTTTATGTTAAATGCACCACTACTCCCAATGGTGCCCATTACAATCTAGTGTTAAGAAAGCTAATGAATACATGAATGACTGAATTAAAAATTAGAAAATTAAGTGATGATTCTCCCCTAGTAAAAAAGATGGACATACCAACGTGACTACTTGTTAGTGATATCCTGATATGAAATCAAAGACATTTTTCACCAGATCATCTTGATCTTTTCCACTTGGAGGGATTTCTGTCATATTTCAGCCCTGCTTCAAGAACAAAATGATTGGCTGTGCATCAGATACCAGTGAGGGTAATCTGCTTATACAGAACCCAGAACCTATTCTAATGTTCATCTATAACCAGCCCTGTCTTTTGATATATATAAAGTTATCAAATCTCATCATTAAGGGTACAGGGGAGGTTGTCAAATGTTGTCTTTATGGGGTTAAAACTGGATATGAGGGTGAATCTGATTGTCAAACTGCACTCTCACTAATTAATTACTTATCAATTACCAGTCATTAGTCAATTAGCATATCAAGGATAATCCTTCTGTCTGAGTAGAACACTCATAATTTATAAAACTGACTTAATGTTTGATTCAATATGACCTGAAGCTAGTGATTGAGCCCATAAAATCATCAGCGAAGTGTTTACTGAGGTCAAGAGCAAGGCCCCTCCCCCCTCCCGGTGGTCATTAAACAGAATGCAGGATTAAGGCGTGCACATCCTGCGTCCATCTTTTACACTGTTTTTGTTCTCCATGTGTTCACTCAAGTTTCATTCCACATTGCGGATTCATGCAAGTCAGACAGACTGTCTATTTTCTTGCCTCACTGCTGAATCTCAGCCCACCTTGTTTTCCTGCTTCCACCCTTTTTCTGCTTAAAAATTCTAGAAACTGAAACTCACCATACAAGCTGGTGGTCATAAAAAACGTAGGTGCACAGACTCTCTTAAATCAGGTGTGCATGTGTTTATAGAAATAGGTGTTGGTTAGTGCAATTCTTCAGATTTTAAAATGTTTAATTGAGCACATTTTCAGCTGACTGTACTGCATAGCTTTATATCTTTGAAGCAGTCCATGAGTGGATTACAGGGTTCTACATGTGGTTCCTGTGTGTGTTACTGGCTGCACCCACATCCTCACATACCCCTGTCTTACTGAAAAACTGAAACTATACCCCTTCTGTCCCCATAGATTTCTATCCTATAACCAGACAATCACTTAGTGTCTGGCTGTGGCCTGCAACCCACACACTGCACTATTCCTCACTTGGCCACATAAATGGTATATTATGCAACCAGTGGCCTACCTCAGGTCATTAAGATGCCCTCAGTCAGCAAAACTGGCACATCTGTGTGTGCTGATCAGCCTGGCCCTGTGGTTGGTGGAGGAATGATAACTGCACGCTAATTAAAAAGCCATTCATTGGAGTGAAAGGCCAATTAAAGGCCTAATATTTGATAAGACTCTCAGCTCACTCAGCAGCAAGCCCACCTGGGAAGTATTTATTAAATGTTAATGGAGACTGTAATTAATATCCAGGGTGGATTAACGTGCAACTGAATATCATTCACATTCACACAGAGGACGGGAGAGGGGGTGATGAGTTCAAGAGAAAGAGAACAAGTACAAGTGAGAGAAGGATATGTAACCTAATATTCTGCACTTGTAAAAAAAAATCTCTCATACAGATGTGCCATTAATCAGGAGCATTCCTGCCATGAAGGATAAAGAGTTTTTAAAAAAAAACAGATACAGAAAAAAAGTCACAGAAATATTAAATTCCTTGTTGCAGCTCTCATTTTCCATTTTCTAAATATAGAAGCCAGTTAGAGCTTGATAATTGGGTGCTTGTGCCTCTGTATATTTATATTCATGCGAATGGGCCATGTGACTACAAAGTGTATATGTGTGTGTGTGCGTGAGTGAGCGTGTTTAAATGAGCTTTTTTCTGCAGCTCCTTCTGTATTGTGATGACCTGTTTAATTTCCTGTTTTATTTTGAAATTCTGGTTTCATTGTTGCTACACTGCTCAAAAAAAATTAAGGAAAACTTTGAAAATACATGATAAACAAACCAAAACAAAAAACAGTCATGCTGGATATTAATACCTATATGGAGCAAAAAGCTATTTCATTGCAGCAACTCAAATTGGTACTCAAGTAGTTTGCATGCCCCCCATGAGCCTATGGATCTGGTCCTCCCAGATCCGGACCAGAGCATCACTGAACTCCTGGAGAGTCTGAGATGGAACCTGGTGACAACTGAAACATAATGTCCCAGAGGTGTTCTATTGGATTTAAGTCAGGAGGGTCAGTGAATGGTATCACTTCCTTCATCCTCCTGAACTGCTTGCATTGTTGTGCACCAGTGTCCCACACCCACTGCACCAGGGTAGGGTCTGATAATGGGTTCAAAGATTTCATCCTGATATCTGAAGGCAGTCAGGGTGCTGCACTACTAGCCTAGCAAGTAGTGACACTGACCCTAGACAAATGCAAAACTAGCAACAAAACAACCAGAAAAGATGAGGAGGGAAACATATCAGTGGCCTCCACCTATAAAACCATTCCTGTTTTGGGGTTGTCTCATTGTTGCACCACTAATGCACCTGTTGTTAATTTCATTAACACCAGAGCAGCAGAAACTGATTAACAGGCCCCTCTGCTACTCAAGTGACCCGATCAATATCCTAGAAGTTTAACTGACTTGATTCTCTGATTAAAAAGTCTTCCCTTAATTTTTTTGAGCAATGTACTTCAATTTCTTTTATTTTGTTTCCGTGCCAATTTTCCGCCACACCTGTTTCCCATCAGCTAATTAGCAACATTCTATATCTTGTCTGTGGATCGTGGGTTTGAGAATTTTCTTGTGATTCTCCTCTGTGTTTGTGACCGCTGTTTTAACCCTATTCATATAAGTCTTGGTTGCTTGGTTTGGATTTTGCCTCTTCTCTGCCCCCTTTGTCAAATCTTTGCTTCTTATGCTGGCTCCCTGTAAAACCTTAAAATTGATTTATGAATTGTTAGCCCTGCAACAGCCTGGTGACCTGTCCAGGATGTACCCTGCCTCTTGCCCTATGGTAGCTAGGATAGGCTCCAGCCCACCTGCGACCCCTCTTAAGGATAAGAGGAAGAGAATGAATGGATGTGACTTTTATCCTGCTTCTGAGTCTACTGCTTCGTTCTGCCTTTACAGACATTGCCGCATGTGGCTCATGTAGAAATTAGAATGCAAATTCCAAAATCCAGTGTAATACATTACACACAATATTACCTAAACTATTTGTTTGTCTGCCTTTACACATATATGAACTTCACTGTCATTCTTAGTCCATAGAGTTTAATATGGGAAGGTTTTCCACAAGATATAGGAATGTGTTTATGGCAATTTCTAATCAGAAGGGCATTTGTGAGGTCACACACTGATGTTGCACGAGAAAGCCTGGCTCACAGTCTCCACTTTAATTCATTCCAAGATGTTCTATCACGTTGATGTCAGGACTCTGTGGTCGCCAGTCAAGTTCCTCCACACTTCACTTCCTCATTCATTTCTTTATGGACCTTGCTTTGTCCTCTGGTCATTTTAGAAATGTAAGGGGGGTGTCCTCAAGCTGTTCCCACAAAACTGGGAGCATGAAATTGTCAAATGTCTTGGTATGCTTAACCATTAAGAGTTCTGTTCACTGAAACCTCAGGGTCCGAGCCCAACTCTTAAAAAACAACCCCACACCATACTCTCCCCTCTAGTAAACTTTACACTTGGCACATTGCAGTCGAACAAGTACTGTTCTTCTGGCAACTGCCAAACCTACCCTTGTCCATTTTGTTGTAATACCACTAAAGGTTGACTGTGGAATATTTAGTAGCAAGGAAATTTCACGACTGGACTTGTTGCACATCCTATCACGGTACCACACTGGAATTCACTGAACTCCTGAGAGCGACCCATTGTTTCAAAAATGTTTGTAGAAACAGTCTGCATGCCTTGATCCTTGATTTTATATACCTGTGACCAGAACACAGGACCTTTTTGCTGTGAGGCAACAGTGTTAAACACCACCCCACCGTGTTGCCCTTATCAAAAAGATATGTTTGAAATTTAATTAGTATCACTGTAGTCAGCAACATCAGTCTTTTTCTTACAGAAATGTATTCTTTTAGCTATAATTTATTTTAATTTTCAGGAAATTATCTTTGTTAACATTTTCAGTTTTTGTGCTTTGGGTATGCAAATTAAGAGCACTGAGAGCACAATTAAAAAACAAATGTAATTAATGCCATATATAGGCTACTTGAAAGCTTTTGCTTTATCTGTATTGTATGTTGCATGAAAAGAAAATCTGCCCTTTCTGTTTATTCCTGCTTGGCTGTGTCAACTGCCCTTGTTTCTCCCTCAGAAGATGGCCTCCATTTATAAGTTGTTCTTTTTAGAAAACTGTCCTCATGGTCTTCCTAAGTAGCACAAAGCTTGGGAGAGATTCACAGACAGCAGAGGACAGGTCAGGTTGAACTGTAAATAACCGTGCACAGCAGAATGATTTCCCACAAGAAAATACCTTTTGCTCCTTTCGTTTTTCTGCCTACCTTAGTTTATTGCTGTTACTCTGAGCCGAGTTACTGTTTCACGTGGTTTTGTTTGTCTTTCATTTACTTCTCATTGTGATTAGCTGTTTTGATTTTACTTTGACCTTGTTTACATCTCTCCAACAAGCCATTAGGAACTATATAGAGTGTCTTCATTACTGACGGCTGCTCTATTAGCCAAGACTAATAGACATGGTCACAGAGGACGGACATGCCAATAGCACTAAAAACGCTAAAGCTAATTATCTAGTGGATTGGGGGCTGGAGTTAAGGTTATAGCTAAAGGTTGAGGGTAGAGTTAGAATTTGGTGAGGTTTACTTGACTTTTTTCCAATAAACTGTCAGATGGACAGAGTCAGCAAGCCAATGATGCATTGACCGTATGTTTCAAAAAAGCTGCTTGTTCGTTGGTTTGGGTGGCTACGGCTCAGGAAGTAGAGTGGGTTGTCGGTTAACTGGAAGGTTGGAGGTTCGATCTCTGAGAACGTAAGGCTACGAGTGCTTAGGCTTAGGAAAAAAGCACTTGTATGGTCGAATGAGGCGTGTAAGAAAATACTTTTACTCCATGCTCACTGTGTGTTGTTTTGACATGTTTCAGGTTTGAGTCTTGTCTTGTGTGTATTTGCATGTGTTATAAAAAAAATAAATGCCATAAAATATAGAAAACTTAATTTCTAAACAGATTTATATTAATACTATTAATATTAATAATAAAGCAACACACCACTGATTTTCACATTGCACACATAAGTTGCACTAGTGTGGCTTTGTATGCCTCTTACATGTGCAGGTATTGAAAATGAAACCAGGCAGAATATTACATGCACCACTGAGAAGAGTCAAGGACTCAGTGGTAAACGGCAACAGTTTCATTAATCGATGTATGTGTGTTCCTGAGCATGTGTGTGTATGACAGAGCTTGTGAGTGTGCGTCACTGCGTGTTCAACAAACTACATAAATGAAGTGTGGTCAATAAAATACACAGCTGTGCACTTACAGTTAGTGTAAATTTATTGTTTCCATGGTCAGTTAGCTGTATACATGTGAACCACCGTTAAGACCACAGTAACCAGTAAATCAAACAGATACAACAGACGAAATGTTAAAAAGTCACCATAGAGGTAGTGAGCTAAGATGGATGAGACTATTAACTGATATAAAGTAAGAATAGGAGGGAAGGCAAACTCGAAGAAAATCAGCAGGAAACGGTTGCTGAACGGCTCTCAGATCAATACTAATAACCACACACAGTGTATGACTCCTCTCATCTCTAATAACTCATATGGCGGAGAGAAGCACACACGGCGAGGAGAGAGGCTAGAACACGGAGGCTGTTAGAGGGGAGGCGGAGAAAGGAAATATGGGTGTAAAGTTCAAATTTGTCTGCTTTTGCACTCTCCGTTGGTCTCTGGCTTTCTCAGCCTCTCCCCTAACTGTTTAATAAACAGGCAGGGTGGGCAGGCAGCCATGTTTGAGATGCCACTTCATCACTGTGGAAAAGCGGTGCCACCCATTTCCACCTCCTACAGCACTCACTGAGCTCACAAAGCTACAGTCATATTTGGAAGATTAGAGAAGTGTGCGTGTGTGTTGTTGGAGAGCCATACAATTTGTGGTGAATTAGATTGTTCTAAAAGCATCTCTCAATAAGAGGCTGGTGAATGCGTTTGCCCTAATGGCCTGCCTTTTTATATTTCTTTAATGAAGTTACAGAAGAGGCGAAAATGGTCAAGCCTGCCAAGCTCCTCTACACATGCACAGCACTCTCTATTTTCTTCCTAAACGGTGGTACAGGCATTAACCTCAGCTAATTCTGTCAGCCAGAGAGAAACTGAAGCTGCATAATGCTTATCTTCTCACACTTCAGCACACAGGAAAATTTGCTTCTCTCTGTGTGTATTGCATGTGTGTGTGTTTTCTCTGTGTGTATCTCTGTGCATGACTATGTCAGCTGAACTTACCAATGCTGTATCAAAGCATAATAATGTGATCCCAGCTTTTTTTTTTAGAAAATGACAATCCCATTTCACCCAGGCTTCACAGCTTTGGTGAGATTTCAGCACCTTGCTAAAACTCAAACATATTCATGCTAAGTTGAGTTGAAACCTCCCCGTGAGGGAGAGAAAGTGTAAGAGAGAGGCACAGGGACAGGGGAAAAAAAGGGGGGCTTATGTAATGTCAGATGAGAAAAACTAAGCACATATACAGATATCGCAGTGCTGTTGATTCTCGAGCGGAATGATAAATCCTGGTTGCTATTTTTGTTAGGTAATAGATTTATATCAGCACAGCACAGTGGTGCAGTGGTTAGCAATGTGGCCTCACAGTAAGAAGGATCTGGGTTTGAATCTACCAGCTGGGGCCTTTCTGTGCGGAGTTTGCATGTTATCCCTTTGCCTGTGTGGGTTCCCTCTGGCTTCCTCCCACAGTTCAAGGACATGCATACTAGGGTGATTGGTGATTCTAAATTAGCCATCTCTGTGACAGACTGTCGATCTCTCCAGTACGTACCCCATCTCTTGCTCCGTGACAGCTGGTGTAAGCTCCAACCGCTCCCTGTGACCCTAAATTGGAAAAGCATTTAAGGAATTAGATGGACTGATAGATTTCACCAGTATGCTGTTTGAAGAACCTCTTCAGAACATTTCCAATAACTGTGCATGTTGGAAATGATCTGATCTTTCTGGACTTGTTTTGATTCAAATGGCAAGCGACCCATTGTCTGCTGCATATCCATAGAGCCAAATTTGAGGATGTAGCTTTCATAAGCCAGCCATTATGTTGAGACACAAGAGCAGATGGCCTCCAAAGCCCTGCCTGGAATTTGCTTCATACAAACACCACGAGGACATATTGTCTGTAATATTTCTCAGGCATTACTTTGCTATGGCGTGACCCCTGAGTATTAACAGAAATAAAAGAGGTGATTTGAATCGTCACATAAAAAGCAATATGTTGCAATTAATTCAAACAGCGTTTGTTGATGGTGATTGAAAAATTGTGTGCTATCCTGGCAATCTGCTCAAAAAGGACCTCTGTACTTGTCAACAAAAACCCGAAAAAAAAAAAGTTTAGATGCTTTGAGGATTTGAATATTGACATAATTAGAAACACAGGCTTGAATGACTCACTACTTTTATGCAGTAGAGGATAAATTTGAAACACTGAGATTTGGAACAAAAAGAGACAGCGTAGTCAGAGCATACTACATGTGACAGGTACTGCAACCGACTATTTTTGTATTGCTCCCTAAAAGGAAGCAGAAAATATTAGGAATAGAAATTAAACAGGATCAGCTCCCGGATATGTATACGACTCAGAAAAGCTCAAACAGGGCTCGCACCTTACAGGTAGGTGATTAAGAGTTAAATCAAACTGAATGGGATATATGAGGATTGGCTTTTGATCTATTTTGATGAAGTACATATTTTTGAACATTTCACTGGCGCGCATTTTATTGATCCCTGCAGCCTTATTTGCGGATCAATAGTTTACTCTTACCTATAGATTTTCTCTAGGGCCATATTAAAATAGTACTACACCTCATAAAGCAACAATGATGCATATTGCTATTGACTCATCCTAATCAATGACTCAGTTCTAAGTCATAGGCAATATCTCCATATTTTACAGGCCCTAATTGGTTTGTCTGTCTACTCCTGCTTTTCCCGATACCTCTCCGATATTGGTATGTTAATACCGAGAAGAATAATGTCTGACTAAAATCTCATTTACTTGGACACACGTGTCTGCTTGAGCATGCGCATGGTGTCAGTTTTCCATAGGTAAGAATGTATGGTTACAAGAAACATGCAGATTAGCCTTTGTGTAATGAAACCTGTATCGTTACGCCTGTGGTTAAAGTTCATGAATTTTGTGGAGTTGAAATCACTGGAAAAGTAGTTCTGATAGGAGCAAAGCAAATTTTGCATATTAAAACCTACATTAAATTAGCGATGAGAGTGTAACCTTAGCTTCTTCTATGCTAGCGTACATTAAGACCAAAAATACATTTTTAGGTGAATGCTAGTAAAAAAGAACCGTCACGTGCACATGCTAAAATCATGGGAGTAATGCTGAAAAGAACAAACTTAACATTTTAAATTGTCTTAGCAAAAGAAAATAATTGGAGAATCTGAGAGGAGACAGAAGTGTGGGCCAGACAAAGAGCAAATTATTGTTTGAATAATTATGACATGTGTTTCATATCTGTGCTAATAACATATCAAGCAAGCTAGCAGTTTTAGAGAGCTGAGAACAGCTTAATTCTGTTACCAATAATCTTGTCAAGCTGTAGGAAGATATTCAAACACTGGATGTAGACACAATGGGTTTGGACATCCTAGCCGTAATCTTGATATCTATTGATTCAAAGTCAGACCAGTGCAGCTGAAGCCAAGATGGGAGACTTCAACGAAGTCATAAATATGTGTGGATGGATCCAGCCTAGTAGCTGTGAGTGAAAGTCTGTTATGTGAAATATTATGATTTATTGTGTTGACACAAGAAGAGAAGGAAAGACGTAAAGTGTTATACTCCATTTGGCTATAGGCTGTGTTGTTTGTGTAGCTGCTGACATTCTATCTTTATCATTGGATCACCTCATTCAACTTTAGGCACTGTGCTGTTAGTAATATCAAAGTAACCTGTTAGTAGTTCTGACAGCAAACTGGGTTGTTTATCAGGTTTTGTTGTTTTCTTGTGTAGCGATTTTAAATAGTTGCCTTATTTGCCCATGGATGTTTGGTCAGATTAATATTTGCTGGATTTCTGATTTCTCATAAGGCTGCTCTTACTGTGTGTTGTTGAGTGCGTTTCTCTTTCAGCTGTAATTTAGCAAGTGATGAGTTTTTGTGGTTCGATATTAGCAGCACAGCTCCACATGGTGTTCTTGTTGAGAGAGTGGTTCATACAAAAAGACTTATGCTGACTCACCAGCAGACCTTCGCACTTGTTATTTTCTGTGCTTCATAACATTTTGTCCTAACTTTTGTCAGCTGGTTTCAGTATTTGCATTTGGTTCAAACACCAAGCATTTCTGTTTTAGAACTACTGAGCTTTATTTGTTGCTGTAATGACCTCTGTGTATTCTAGAAAGCGAAATTACCTAATCGTCTGTAAAAATTATGTTTGCATGTGTGTTTGCCATATTATGTGAATTTGTTTCCGTAATCATTTTTAAAGATTAATTTACAGAAATATAACAAACAAGAAACAAATGTTGATGTGCAGTGACGTAAAAAAGGGGGAGATATTTCATTTCAAGCCAACATGAAAATAATCACGGAAAAGCGTTTAAACAGTAATACATATTAGCCAACTAGCTTAATCGTTTGTGGAATCAAAGGAGCCTGGACTGTACGTCATACCTTTCTTGTCACTAGCGACTTCTTGGCTTTAAATATATTATCTCCCCCTGCTGGTACTGACATTTCTGCATATACTGCAACTTCTGCATGCATGTCCATTTAGCGTGAAATGCACACAGTGGACCGGCGTGTCTGTGTTGCTCTGGGTCAATCGGCTCTCTGAAATTATTTCTGTGCCTCTTCAGATGTGGTCCCAACTCTGTTAGCAAGAGCTTAAACTGCCCCACTGTCATCCTGAACTATGTACGAAAGCAGTCGCGATACAGCTTCAACTCTTGGATCAAACCATAAAACTCTCCCTGCTGCTGCCTTCTCTTGAGAACTGAATGAATTTCACAGTGCATTATTTGGGGATAAATCAATCACAAAACCTGGGTGTGTAAAGTCATTACATGACAAACTCGCATTCGAAAAAATGTTACATTTCGTGTTGTTTCTTTGCTTGGTGTGTAATGACCCTAAGAATTTTAATTGGCAGCATACATAATTATTTACTTGATGTTTTCTATAAAAAACAGACAGTTAATAATCTTTTACATTTTCTCCAGACCTACACTAGGTTGCTCACACAGATCTAGTAAAGAATGCTCCAGGTTACTGGACAGAGCTTTGTAAATACTGTATAAGATCCACCCATTGATGCATTACAGTGTGTCTCAATTTGTCTAAAAAGTTTTACATTTGTGCGTGGCTCTGTAATTGCATGTCTAAAATACTAAATGGTGATGTTACTGTACGCATGTGTTGAGTTTCTTCATGCACCCATAATAATGATGACTGAGCTGAGCAGGTGTTTCAACTGAATATTTATATTTGTGTTTGAGAGAATGAATGTTGAACAGCTACTTTAAAGCAAAAGGCAGAGCTAAGAAAATGAGGAATGCCAAACTGGAGATTAGTGGCTGTAACATTACCATTGTATATTATAACCTTAATTCCAAAGAATTTGGGATGCTGTGTAAAATGGAAATTAAAACAAAAAGCAATGGCATTCAAATCACATAAACCCATATTACAAAGTACAGTTCAGTAACTGCACTCTTCTGCTACAAAGCTAATACTGTTAGATGCAGTATGTGGTCTAGCATTATCTTCCTGAAATATGCAAGGCAGTCCCTGAAAAACCTGCATATACCTTTCAGCATTGATTGAGAAAATTTATCTGGGGCTGTATTATATTATTATATACACAGTCACATGCCATTGCATGTTACATTCAGTTTCAGGGGAGGAATATATTGCGCAAATCAATATTCTGTATTTATACTGACCAATGCAATTCTAGGGTATATTGCTAAACTGCTAAACTATCACTCTGACTTATCCTGCATCCTGGGGTAGCTCACATTTGTGGACAGATGAATGAATCTATCTATCTATCTATCTATCTATCTATCTATCTATCTATCTATCTATCTATCTATCTATCTATCTATCTATCTATCTATCTATCTATCTATCTATCTATCTATCTATCTATCGG
>VOQK01028708.1:0-12980 GCA_015052645.1 Benitochromis conjunctus | reverse complement strand
AATTAAAGGGGGGGGGGAAATAAAAGATTAACCAATATCAGGCCATGGGATGGCAGTGACGCAGCTTTGCAAAAAAAAACACAAAAATCTACCAACAATATAAATACAATTACGATGATCATCATGTATTTTTCCAGTCAGTGTAGCCAGCTGGTGAGCAGTTCTTCAGAGGCTCTCGTGTCATGAGGGCGTGCATTCAATTAATGCATTGCACACATGCAATCGGTTAAACCTTCATGGGCGAGGTCAGAGTTTGTTGCATTACCAGTTGAGAAGGATCAGTCTCAACCAGACATAAATATGTGGAGCCATTGTGCTGTCTACGTGATTCAGCCAGAAGTCACTGCATGGTCATCTTGTGGGTGGAATTTAAAAAAAAAAAGGAAAAACTGGCTGCTGTTGAAACTGCAGCCAGGGTGCAAAGTCAGAAGGAAGGGCAGTCAAGTTAAAGAGCAGGAGAGCCCCTGCAGAAGAATGAGGCCGAGTTTCTGAGTTTCGTGTAGTGGTTAATATTTTGATGCCTCTTTGGGAAGTGCTGGAATGTGGGGAATGTGTTGACTTCACACACACATGCATGCGCGGCAACCCCCAACACACCGCCGCCTTGATTAGCCGGAATCAATAGAGTCTCTGTGGTTTTTCTGTTTGCATGGATGTGTGTGTCTGTATATGCTAGTGTGTAAGTGTGTATGCCTCCACTGTGCACGTGGCTCTAACCCCAGCACACATAAACACACCGCCCCAGTGGCCAGATAGCTGCCACCCACACTGAGCCACAACTTACTCTGCAGCTGCAGTCCCAACTCCTCCAATCTGACACAAATCTGCCCTGACACTTCTGTAATGCAGTCACATGTACACGGTGACCATAGTTATCCAGTTTTAAATCCATTTTAAATTTGCCCTTTTTCTCTCTCTATTGGTTATGTGGAATATTATTATGCCTTTTATATTGTTTAGTGTTCATTTTATTTGATGAGGCAGAACTGACTTCAGTTTATGGATTGTAGATGTATGTTTATTATACAAAATTACAGCTCAGCACTGTGTTTTCTAAAATTGTACATTTGTTTCGATTGGCTTTGTTTTTGACAGCTGGCCTTTGCTGGATGGGTTTTCCTGATCTACTAACTACTTTAAAATGCTGTTCCATAGTAAATATACTGCACTTATATAGTGTTTTTTTACTCCATTCTTCCTACAAGTTTCATTCACCCTTTCACACACATTGATACAACTTTTCTGTGAACTTTTTTGTCTCTACCTAACCATTTTGCCTAACATTCACACAGACTCACACTTGGATGAAAACGTCAGGGGCAGCTCGACGTTCAGTATGTTGCCCAAGAGTGCTTCGGCATGCAAACTAGAGACGCCAGGGATCGAACCATCTTCTGGTTAGTAGACGACCAGCTCTACCTCCTGAGCCCCAGCAGCCCCAATGTTAGTAACTTTTTATCTTTTTTGAAAATGTCTTCTTCTGTGATTATATGAGTAGGAAATTAATCATGTTGGAAAATGTATCTTGTCCTGTTCATCGATCTCCTTTTCATCGTATCTGGCAAAATTGCCCTGAGCTCTGGTTTTCCTCGTGGACGCTGTCCGCACAGGTTGACTTCCGGTGTGCCTGAGAATTCATCTCTTCAGTTCAAGGTCACATAAATCGAGAAATGTGTGTGTGGTTGTTTTTGAGGCTATCTGATAGTTTGTGTTTTACATAGTTACTGCTTCATTTGTGATGTCTCTCATCTCTCTGAAATCTCACAGTTCAGTTTCTGAGTTGTTTAGACAGTTCCTTTATATGTGCCATAGAGGTAAAGCAGGTCATCAACTAACCAGAGGCTGGCACTCCAGTCTGCATACCAAAGTATCCTTGGACAAGACACTCAACTCCAAGTTGCCCCTATTTCCTTGATTCATTCACATATTTGTGAATGTTAGATAGAAAGCACATAGATGTAGAACAAAGTGATAGTATGAGTGGGTGAATGTTGTATAAAGCACTTTTATGTAAGTGCTTTCATGCAGTTAGTCTAAATTGCATTTGTACTCACTGTTCTTGCAGTGGTCACAGTGACACAAAGGTTCTACTTTAGGGGTCATTTTTGACAAACATATGGCCCGTGGTCTAGAACCTGCCCACCAAATGAACTAATCTGGCCCACTCAATTTGAAAAATTTGGAAATTTCAAAGCTCAAAGTTTATACTTTTAACTGTATTTTCATTAGTTTTAAAGTCGTATTGATAAAGAAAGAACTCGTGACCTGTCATATGACAAAGAAACAAAATGACTTTATGATCTTTTCTCACTATTTACAATAGATTTTTATTTGTTACACAGTAAAAAAAAAATAAATCTGTGAATTTACTGATAATTTATTTCAGGCCCCCAGAGTGCGAGAGCCCAAGGAGGACCATCGGAGGGGCAACCGTGCCACCCTCCTGGGAAGAGCTGAGGAGAGCCCCAGATGAGGGGTCACCCAGCAGGCACGAAGCAGGGTGACCCCCTTCTCACTTTTTAAATTAGTAAACAAAGTCCCTTTTTCCACAGTTTGAGCCTAGAGAGCCGCACTGCAGACTGCTACAGCAGCATTTCTTTATAATGTGGAAAAACTGAGACATATTGCTAAACACATGCTTCGTCTTTTTAAAGATATCCCAGGGACTGTATGTGTAGTTAAACATATTTTGCATGTTAGCACTTAAACTAAGGGAAACAGGTTTTTTAATAGCTTGTTGGGCAATAGCATTACTGTTCCAGCTCACTTCAGATGAAACCGGGCTGTATGTGGCCCACTATAAACGAGTTCTCACTCCTGCTCTAACCTGTTTGCTGATAGAATAAATTGCTCAGTTTTGCTGCACTCTGCATTGTTGTGCATGATTGTAATCCCACTTCAAGACATACAGAGATGAAACTTTAGAAAAAGGGGTTCAACAAGTCCCTCCCCGCATGGTTATTAATCCCCAGTGGGTCATGAGTTTCCCAGTCATAAAATGCCTTGCAGTCACCTCCCCCAACAAGGCCGCATGGCAGGATTAAAGACTAGGGTGTTGGGTGTATAGCAAAATGCAACTGCAGGGTCAGAGCATGGCCCTGCATGTCTCAGTATCAGGTATCAAAGAGGATTGGGAAATAACGTGTTCCAATGTACTAAATGTGTAGTATGCATTAAGCAAACCAGACGCTGTCTTCATCAGATGGTTTGGAGATCACCATAGGTTAGTTTTGGCTGATGGTAGCCTGTCAAGACAAGGTTTTGCTCCGTCTTCTAGTTGGCAGACAAGTTTTGGGATCACATCCAGACAAAAATACAGAGTAGCATCGGCCAAAGTCTGCTGATGAAAATAGAGTTCATGCATGTGATAGAAAAACGCCAGACTGCTATGTTTTATCATGTAGATGACTCCCTCTTGGCAAATGTCTGTATTATGACTAATTATTTCTGTTTGTGTGAATGGTGATTTAGTGCTGCAGTCTGCTCTTACAAGACCTCCTTTTGTCCTAAACCGTCCTCTTTCTCAATGAGTGACTGTGCGGCTGCTGTCAGCTCACATGGGTCCCAGAAGCAGCGTCGAGGTGCCCCGTTCCCTCGGCAAACACGCCAGTGTCCTCCAGAGTGGGGGGTCCCGCTGCAAGGAGCAACTCTGAGTTCCCCCTACAATGCTCGGCGGCCCAATAACGGAGCACAATTTGGCTCAGAGGACGTCAAGCAAACATGCAGCAAATGGCACTTTTATTTGCTTGCAGTCACATCCCCTCCCCCAGCGACCTTCATTTACTGGGATCCACAGTGCCATTTCCAGCAGCCCCATGGCAACAGCAGGACTTGTCAACAGGGGTACAACTTTCTCATGATGTCATCGTGCCGTGAACGATTTGCAGCCCCTAGAAAGTTGATGAAACTCCCAGAACTGATATTTTCTTGCAAACACAAAACAACACAAGCTTTGGATTTATAGATATGAAGCTTCACCTTGAACTGGCTGGAAGGAGCATGTTTTGTATCAAGTTAATAAGAACACAGTCCTGCTTTCTTTCATTTAATGATATGATACGTTGTAACTGGAACATTATAGAAATATTCACAGATCTGAATGACAAAAGCCCATCTTGTCACTACACCTACCCTGGCTTAATCTCACCATTGAATGAGCGTGTTGTTGTGTGCTCTATACAACCTGTCATTCATCAGCACTTGCTTCTTTTCTAATTGTGATATTGTGACCTGCTCAGGCCCCATTGCTCTCAGGCCTGTCAGATGCATCGGTCAGAGAGGAAGATCTCCTGTTTGCACAGCCCAGTGAGCACCAGTTGCTTTGCCCTGTTGGTTGACTCCTCCTTGGTAACTGGGCCAACCCACTTTGACCTCTGACCAGGGCTGTGGCCTTTGGATAGGTGGAGAAAAAAAATGGTTCCTGCCTAAATTCAGCCATTAAATTCTGGAGTAGACGGGGCCATGCCCTCTAGCCTCCAAAGGAAACACACATTTTAGGGCATTGTGGCATGACAAAGATCATCAGCCCACAGCGCTGCAAGTGCAGAGCGTGATAGATTGCATAATTGAACATGTGACATTTGATGGATGTCCAAATGAGGACTATAATAGGTTGTGTGAAGGATAGGTAGGAAGTGAACACTTAGATTTTCACACAGGAGCGGATGTGAGCTGTTTGCTCTGAGGACAGAATGATGGATCGATTCTGAATGGGGGACAACGGCACTAAAGATGGTCTAGGTGTATCCGCCCTGTGTTTAATATACAAACATGACTGTTTGTCCAGTCAGCGAGACAGTTTCTGAAACTAACACAATTCAAAGTAATATGTCAACATCACTGAACAAACCGAGAAATGAATGTGGCAAAAGTCACATTTAAACATGTTTCCACCCTCATTGACTAATGGTCCATTCCTGCTATTTGTGTCAAACAATAGCAATAACCATGCCTGAGTCCTCGGATCCAAGGTTTCTTCAATACTGTGCAAAATTGTGTAGTCACCCCTCCTTTTCTTTATATTTTGTTTTCAAAGAGCCATACTATATTGTAATATTTTAAAGTGGTCTTGAGCAATAGTTCTCCAGGCTTTCTGTAGTTTTTCGTGTGAGATCAAATGCTTTTTCACTCATTTTCAAGCCAGTCCTTGTACCTGACTATTTTAAGCCACTTAGCGTTGCTCTATGAAGTATTTATGCATAAAAAGGCACCAAACTCAAAAGACCAACCAGTCTTTTGTCTACATATAAAAGACAACTTAGGAAAATTGCATTTTTAAGCACCTTATTGCTAACAGCCTGCTGCAAAACAACAAATTCCTCCCTACTTTTCGAAATTAATCTACAACTAATGATACGTTTTTTGTTTGTTTGTTTGTTTTTTGCTCTTTTGCCCCCCAAAAATTGATTCCCAAACAGCTATTAGACAAAAACGTGACATATCTCAGTATGGTATATCATGTCATTAAAAAAAGTGAAGAAGAAGAAGAAACTGTATACATGGCTGCTCGTATTTTCACATTTAAAATGTAAAGAAAGTAGGGGTGACTTAAGACTTAGCGCTCTAGATGTTTAAGATATTTTCTTTTGACACCAAGATTGTGTCCTCCAATTCATCTTGGCTCAATTTTTTAATACACATTGTTGTTGAAACATCTTATACTCTGTGTTCTAGGTTACACGCTACATGGGAGCAGAGGGATTTCATTAAAATCATTACTGGCTGTAAAACAGTGTGCCGAGTCCTGAGCCGTGGCAACAGTTAATAAGCGGACAAGTGTTGGCAACAGCTGAATGGTCAGCTGGGAAAAGAATGGCTGAGGCAAGGGAAAGTATAACTACAGGGGGTCATGCACTCACACTTGCATATGCCTATGCGTGTAGCTGTTTCACATAGTAGCTTAGCACAGGTGACTCCCGCTGACCATTAATCACAGTTGGGGAACCTGTTGTGTTGCACAGCAAAACAGAAAAATAAGAACACCACAGAGTTACAGACCTAGAGGGGATAAAACACATATGTTTGTGGTCTCGTCTATCAAGAGGAAAAAAAAGGCTGTTTTTATTTTTCCCCCCTGCTTTGTTTTTGCCAATAATTTATTCCCACAGACTGTTTCACTTTCTTTCTCTTTTTCAGTCTCACTCTCTAGCATCTACTCGAGAAAGCTGTGTTGAGGCTGTATGCACAGGTGGCAGCACCGTCACGTCGCGTTTGCCCAGTTACAGACTGAAGAGACAAGTGCTCTGTGGTGTGACATGCTGTGTAGATTTTGGGAGGATTATCACCGCTCCACTGTGGAATGTCTTACTGGGAGAAATCAGAGTGGACCGATGAGGCCACGGGAGCCCACTCTACTAAAAATGTCAAGCTGGCTGAAGATTTTTGTCTGTGACTACAGCAAGGCCTAGATGTTAATCTTACTCTTGATTTTTATCATTAAATTGAATCACTTTAACATATTTGTTCAATATTCAGGAGAAGACAGACCATTGTGTCCATATATTAGAAGTTTGGTGGTTTGATTCCCAGCTCCTCCAGTCAGCACGCCAAAGTGTGTGATGGTGGCTCTGAGAGCTTTGAGTGGTCAGGCTAGACTACAAACATGAATGCAGTCTGCTTACTATTTTGTGTTGCTTTCTGTTTAGAATTAAAATACTCATGAATCTCCTTTTATTGTGCAATCTATCTGCATGCAATTTTGTGAGTCTTATATTATTGTTTGGCATTACTCTTTAAGTCAATTAAAAGAAATGAGAGCAAAGCTGATGCTCACTGTACTGTGAAGGATCACACTGTTCAGGGAACCATACTACATGTTACCTCTTATACAAGTAGTTGCTCATTTTTAAATCAGTTGTATGCAGATGGCATCCAGCTGTTCTGCTCTGTCCCACCATCAAGTGTTGGTTAAATGCTCATTTTCCACAGTTACATGTTTGACAAAACAATAGCTCAGATATTTCATCCCAAAGATCAAACAATACTTCGGATCTGCAAGATCGTCTGTAGATCAAAATCCATCTTGTGTAACACTGGGGGTTATCTTGGACAGTTACCTGCCGTTAAGCCTTTCACGTCAGGAAGCTGACTTGATCTTTTCATCTCAGGGACACTGCTGAGATAAGATGAATTGTTTCCAAGGTGGAACTGGAGAAATTGTTCATGCTCTTATCTTTTCCCGCTGAAATATTTGCAACTGCCTAATTAAAGGTCTTGAAAAATCATCTTTAAATCAGTTGCAATCTGTCAAAAAAAATGCAGCTAGTGATTTCATATCTCTCATATTTTAAATGATCTTCACTCGGCTCCCTGTCAGTTTTGGAGTTCTTTTTTTTTTTTTAACCCTCAAAGCTTTGAATGGTTAAGACACCACAGACCCTCTCAGAGCTTTTCCTGACCTACTCTTCCAAGTTGTTTGTTGCATCTTTAGAGTGCAGGTTACTGCTGGTGCCTCGCACTCATTTTGAAACACATGGAGATTGGGCCCCAAGGCTTTTAAAAACAGGCTTAAGGCATTCTTTTTGGCATTTGGTTAATTACATGTGTTTTTTAATATATATGTTTTATTGTTTTCCTTTTGTGCATTTTGTAGGTGTCAAGCATCTTGTGACTTTGTCTGTAAAAGGTGCTTTATAAATAAACTTTATTTGTAGAGGTTTTCCAAAAGTTGGCCATGGTTGAGAAAATGTTGTAATTTCATAGTAAAATAAGCTTAAACAGGCAAAAACACTGGTACAGAAATGCTTTTACTCTTTATTTAATGGCTGAACGCAGTGGGCTTGACTCGCTTGATTATGCTTTTTCAGCGCAATGTCGCCCCCTGCAGGTTCCTCTTAATGCTGCAGCTTTCTGTCCTCGAGACAACGACAGTGTCGAGGTTGGGGTACATTCCCGTACTTATCACCATTAAGCCTGCAGTGATGGGCCGAGTTACATACAGCATTAAGCCACAAACCAAAGCCATAATAATAGTGCAGTGAGAGCACAGAAAGCGGGCTTTATGTTTAAAGTCTCTCTCCAGTCCCAGGGAGACTGCTCATATTTCCATCTGTGGTGAAATGTGGATTTATACTGTAGTCATAACAAAGCCTGAACAAGACTGACACTGCATAATAAAAGGGTTGAATGATCATTTGTTCTGCAGACATAGCTGTGCACAAACTGATGGATTGCTTGACTCTGTCTAATGTAACAGCGTATAGCATGTATTCATACATCGAGGGATTACCTAGCTACACATAGAAGTAAATATACAACGAGGAAGAGCTGCGTCTGCCTTTCTGATTAGGGAAAACTGACAAAGACGAGGCATTGCGGGTTCCCCAAAGGCAACACCGACCCCACGAAAGAGGGAAACCGTACTCTTCTTTCTGCTGAGTGTGACTTGGCCGAGTGTGTGCTTAAAAACCCAGTGTATCCACAAGGGTCGAGTTTTCAGAGAGAGCTGGACGATATTTCATATCAAATTTAGAAAGAAAACACAGTCAAAGGTATCAAGTTGAGTTCATGACGCCTGGGAAGAAATCCTGTAATAAAATAACAGTTGTTTGCCTGTGAGGGATCTGAGAGGTTGTTTATAATGGGTCTGTGAACACTGATGAACTTTGACGCTATTTGATGACCACAAAAATCAGGACAGAGGAGCCACGATTTCAAGATTTAATTACACCAAATTACAAAGAAATAAAACGCACGATGCTTTCATTTCTTCCATTTGTACTATGAAAAAAAAAAAACTTTACACACACTCGAGAAGTTGATATACAGACTTATAGACACATCTTTCTTCAGCATATGGAATATAGATAGTGTGGTGAATTTACAGATCAGCAATGGGCTTGTGTGGCCAATAAGGATGCTTCTCTTTGTCCAGCTTTGTTTCTGGGAATGTGTCATTCAGGTCTTCAATCGTCATCTGGTCAAATGGGATCATGTTCTTGAACTTTTCCAGCTGGTAAAAGGAAAAAAAGATGATCAAGAAAAAAAACATGGCTCTAATACGTCTCAGCAGAAACGTCTCAGCAGATTCTCTCCTTCAGAATAAAATGCGCTGCCAGTTTTCAAAAAACACCCGATACCCAGAAGGACTGGGTGCTACTGAATATCCACCTGAATCTGATAAATACAGAGTGATAAAGAAAAAAGAGCAGCTTATGCAAATGTTCTTATTGTGCACAACATCCCATCACTGACAAGTCGAATCGATGTGCAAAGGGAGATTTGTTGTTGATTGCCAATTTATTTAATATTCCTCTACCTCTGAATGCGTGCCAGCCTGAAATGAAACTGTGGCTGTCAGAGTTGGTGGAGACACGTATATAGAAGCCTCACACAGCTGATACCTCTGGGAGTACAAATGTTGAGGCGTGAACTGAGGCTGCCAGTGCAACTCGAGTATATGCTATAATGATTACAGAGTATCCAAAGCCTTCCCTTCACCTCAAACAGGTGGAGCTCCAAACTGCCTTTTCTGCTAATTGATTCTGTGATGTTGACGCTCTCCCCAGTGCAGTTTTTCTGCAGTCACCTGTTGTTTCAGGTGTGGCTATGATACTTTAACCTGATCTAAAACAGGTGCAAATGTTTTCTGGACTCCTGAGGCAAGTGAAAATCCCGTAATCGATTCCCGTGTTTCTGCTCCAGCTCTTGACAGACTGGTGACAGGTATTAATGCAAAACCTTAAAAACCGAGTCAAGTCAAGTAGGCGCTAGTGGAAAATAGCCTGATGTTTGAGATTAAGGAAAGATGGTGTTGCAAAAGTTAAATGTCACTTAAAAACATCTCCAAAAATAACAAATGAAATTTAAAGGGCTTACCTCTTTTTCATACTGAGCGATACGAGCCTTGGATGCTTCAACGTAGGCAGTGGCTGTTTTGTTCTGGAAGACAAGTAAACATTACAAGACGTTTCATCACAGCAATATATATATAAAATAATAATAATAAGTTGCAGAGAATATAAAATAAATTGACTAACCAAATTCTGGATAGTATTTTGTGCTTAAATGGCTCGCTCACTAACTGCTGTAAACTAAACGCTGAAAATACTCATTCATTTTCTGCGATTACGTCGTGCTTGAATTTTTTTATTTTTCAAAATTAAACTTTGGATTTTGTCCTTCTCAGTTTTATGTTCAGGATGGGACACACATTCTTATATTCAAACAGAAGCACTCACCGCTTCCTCCTCCTGAGCATTTACAATTGCTGTCTGAGTGTCTACAGGCTCCGGGACCTTCAGGGCACCGAACTGTGGGACACATCGAGTATAGGATTTATACATTCAAGTAACTGGAAAAAAGGCCACAAGTACGCAAAATATACAAAGTACAGCTACTGTTTTACCAAATTTTTTAATTAGAGCTATTTTGTTATATTATGTAACATTGTAATATGTTGTATTATTTAATTTAGTTAATTTGATAGAGTTAAAAAAATGACTCTGATTCTGATTTAGAGCATCAGGAAAAACAAAAACACGACAAAGACATCCCAGGACTGTTGAGCAGCTAGAATCCTCTATCAGACAAGAATGGAAAAACATTATCGTCCCAAAATTCCACCGACTGGTCTCCTGTTGTTGAAGAGGGGATGCTGCACAGTGGTAAAACAGTGCACTGTCCCAACCTTTTTTAAGACATGTTGCTGCCATCAAACTCAATATTTATAATACTTTTCTTAAAAGTGGTACATTTTCATTTTACATAGGGGCGGGTTGGCTCAGTAGGTAGAGTGGTCGCCCCTTAATCGGAAGGTCGACGGTTCACGGCTACCCTGAGGTACCCTTGAGCACGGTACCGTCCCCCACATACTGCTCCCCGGGCACTGGATTGGTGGCTGCCCACTGCTTCACTGAGTGAATGGGTTAAATGCAGAGACTAATTTCCTACGGGATCAATAAAGTATACTCTTTTTTTTTTTCCCTCATATTTGACATGTTTCAAACACATTTCTAGGTTCTACTGTGAATAAAACATGAGTTTATGAGATTTACAACTCATTGCACTCTATGTTTATTTGCATGTTGCGCAGGGTCCCAACTTCTTTCAAATAGGTGTTGCACATTTAGGGCAGGCTTACCTTCTTCTCAAACTCATCCACCATGCCTGCTTTAGCCACAACAGGTCTGTAGTAGCTCCAGTCAATAGCAGGAGGTTTCTCGGGTAGAGAGGTGAGTCTGTGAACACACAACAGCTAACTTAGTGTCATCACAACAGATGTAAACGGACAAGACATGACAGACAAGCCCCTATTAACAAAATCTGCACACTTTCACAGGTGTATTCTGGGTATACTCAGCATACAATGCCAATAACAGATGCTGTTAACTAAATACTAAGAAATAATACCAAACATGTATGACACAGGTGGCAAAGAAGAGCATGCTGGTGACTTCACACCAGGGTATTTTATGGGTGCAATGCGCCTGTGTCAAATGCTGGAACAGGGTTTGAAGAGTGAATACACACTTGGCAGCGATGGCATCACTTCGTGTCTTCAAGTTGTTAAACATGGTCCTCTGGTTGGGCGGCACCCTCTCTGCGAAAGCTGCCCAGTCAATGGCCTTCAGCGCAGCTCGTCTCCCAGCCATGTTTAGGAATGTGTGAGCTGAAGAGGACAACAAGACCGGAGATCGGTGTTTCAGATTAACTGGTGTTGGTCAAACAGGCAAAGCAGGAACTGAAAGTTCCGCTTTAAATGTGGATTTCTGTGCTGGTTGTTTTTAACGCAACACTTCAGTCAACAGAAAAATACTAAACAAAATCTGAAAACAAATCTTTTCCATAAAAAGATTATACTGGTTTTCATAAGAAACAGATATTCACATTTGCTTGACTCATTTAAACATTCTTCTCGTGAAAGTGAAACTCCCACAAATACTCCTGTTCCCAACTTTCAGATAACAAACGTACACTGAGGCTGTTTAGCAAATCCAGAAGCTTTTTAACGTCAAAAGAAGGCTCTGCGCTGCTGCAGATGTTAGTAAATCTGACCCTAAATGTTCTTTCTTCTTTAAAATGCCAGCCTTTGTAAAGAAGGAATTTTTTTTTCACAGGCTGTTCTCATTTAAATGACCTCAATAAAACAACGGGGTTAGAACGCATTGTGGCGCTTTGTAGCCCATCTTCTGCATATTGTAGTTTCAATATGGCGTCACATCATTAAGGAGAGTCAAGTGTAAAGCTGTTCCAATTCCTAGTGTATGGCCGTTCTCTTTTCCTAAATTCTCATATCCACTTTTCCTTGTAAGAGGTTAGGAAAAGAGGTTAGGAATAGGATACAGGAGGTACTTTTGGAATGCATTCCAGGTGTAGGTGTGTCACAGGTTAACCTGGTTGGACTGTCACACTGACAGTGTAACATGGGCTGACATCCACTCTGGGTGCAGATACGTGTATGTGTAACTCAGTGGCGGAGCGGGGGGGTGGCTTACTGGGCTTAAGCCCGGGTTGTTTTGTCAGAAGCCCGGGGTCTTTTGGAGTGTAATTTTTTCATAGTTAGATCCCTGGCTTACAACTGTATAAAACAAAAACTACACACAATATTCGAAGCACATAGTGCACACTGTGGGAATTTACGACTGTGCGTAAATCCCCCCCTATTATTGGTATGATCCGAGCTCAGACACTAAGCGACTGAGCGAAGGGGCGGGGGGAGCTGCTGCCTGTTGGAGAAACGGAGCAAGGCAGACAGAGGAGAACTGAAGTTTGACCAGGTACCAAAAGCAAATCATTCGTACTGTACAAATAATGTAAATATGACGGTGTATCACAAAAGATTGATGTCAAACTGATCAATTGACCCATATTACGTTATTTGCTCTTCAAGTGAATCAACAAATGGCGAAATGAAAAGCCGAACAACAATGCTGTTTTTTTTAGAGAGTCTTAGCTTACATGTGTGTTTATTTCATATTTTATTTCGCCTTGCTGTTTAAGTAAAAAACTATTTTAAGCTGCATATGTGATAATTTTTTTTT
>VOQK01028707.1:0-11920 GCA_015052645.1 Benitochromis conjunctus | reverse complement strand
ATCTCAGGCTGTATTTTGCATATGTGTGTCCTAATCAATCAATGTACACAATGAATAGGCTTGTCCAAACATAAAGGTAAGCGTATAAGGGAAAGGACAGTGTCAAGCCGATTGCTCTAAGCTGTTTTCCTACCTTCCTCATTTTAAAGGTTATCAATTGAACTGTGTTCCAGGAAGCACCTATCTAATCTGAAATTGGATCCCTTTATAATTAGCTAAATGTCTGATTGCCCATTTTAAACAGACCACACAAACTCAATGGGGAAATGGTATTAGCAGTTTTACATCAAGGTGGAGCTTGTTTACAATCCTGGTGGTCATATAAAGAGAGCTTTAATTCATAAAGCCATCAAGTGATCTGAATGCAATTTCTGTAAAGCATTTACCTGCATCAGGAGGCAGATAGAAGTTGAAGATGGCGATGATAGTAATCAGGATGCAGGGGATGATGATGTTGATGATGTAGTACAGAGGCTTCCTCTCGATGATCAGGTAGAAAGTAATTTCCTCGTATTCGTCATCGAATGTGTTCTTCCTGCTTGGCTTGTGTCTGATGTACCACTCACCACTCCCTGGAGAAACATCCACAACCTAGATTTCTATTACGTTCAGCGCATTTAGTAATCGGATTACACTAGCTATTACACTATTACACTAGATTACATTTGCAAACCACAAGAAGGGGTTATGCAAAAATGCAATGCTTTGAATATACCACAAAAATACATCTGAAGTACTAAATAATATGAAATTAAGAATATGTATCATGTCATGAGTGCTCACCACTGAAAGACTCGTCTATCAGGATCTCCCGGATCTCTTTGCCTCTTGAATCCAGTGCATGCTGCAGGTCGATTTCTGTCGAGTCGTATGTGTAAGATCGAAACTGCATGGTGCAGTTCTGCCAGTCGAATGGGAAATATGTTACCTAGACACAGAAACTGGCACTTAAACAAGTCGGAAACAATGTCCAAGCTTAGAAGAAACTGGACGGAAGACAAATACATAATAGATCTATGTCTATTACCTTGACTCCACAGGAACTGCAGAACAGAGCAGGGGGAGTCCAGGTTACCCTGCCATTACTATAAACCTGAACATGGACATGCAGGGCCACATCAAACTGTCCGTCATTACTGAAAAGAAAAATGAAATACAAATTAGCCAATTTTTTTTAATAATGCAATATTTGAAGTACACTATATTGTACTATATCACAGGGCGTCATGTCATATTTTGAAGTAATCTGTTATGGATGGTGTCATATCACAGATTCCATAACATATCTTATCCCATATTGTATCATATCAACTGAATTACATTTATTCTGTTCTCTAACAGTTAAATAAAACTTGTGTCACAAGAAAAGTTCCTGCATTGGTCATTAGTTCCACTTATATGTGTTGCAACAATTGCTTCTCTAAGATCATTGCTGATGTTTGACCTCCTTGGCATTGTGTTAACACACAGCTGAATGCTCCAGACATGCAAACTGACAAAACTTCTACTTTTTACAGACACGCTGACACTCTCTGATGATCAGATCCTCAAATGCATTTGGCTGGTAACATCTGGCTGCTTTGTTCCCTCTTAATTTCTATAGACGCAGTAAGAACATACATCGTTTTTCACAGAGCGCCACAGAGTCCCGTGAAAACGTTCCCTTTTCTTTTCACAGGCTTGTATTTATACAGTGTTTTTCTCCATGTATGATCTGCTTTGGAAAATGTGTTTTTAACACAGAAAACTTCAAAAATGTGACAGAGCAATTGAGTAAAACTGTAACAAGAAATGACTTTTTGGTTTCACTTTTCTGTAAAGGTCAGAACCCCCTCCGTGCTATAGGAAGTCATCTATTTTGTGCTGGAGATGGATGGTTTATTGTGACTTTGCTTTTACAAAGATAGCTGAGAGGGCAATCTGGCCAACATAAACTAAAATGTGACAAACGGTGAGGTGTCTCTATTCTGCAGTTGCACCACAAAGCCGTTATTAGCGTGCTGAAGCAATAATAACACTCTATGCTGCTGACATAAGTTATAAAGTTGCAAAATAGCAGTGATCAAAGTTTGTCTTTGTTTCTTATCATCTCAGTTCCTGAGACAAAGTCTTTGTGCCTGTTTTTATTTTTCTACACTATGCTTAGAAAGAGACAGACAAGGCAAACCCACGGCTGTGTAGAACATGAACATTTAGCTCCACTCCCACACTTAAAGACCCTAAAGACATCTAAACATTGCAATTGGCATAGAATGGAGATTCTTGGCACAGTTTTTATGGGGCACTTTGACTGTAAGTGCAGGGCTAATGTTGTTTGTATACTAAGCTGTCGGGCTCATAACACAATACACAACAAAGACATCAAGTCAATTAGACGCAGATTTAGCCTTCTGCCAGTGTACAGTGTTTGAATTTTATGTCTCTGATAATTGAACAGCGAGAAGCTTGTGTCTTTACCCCGGGCCCTCCTAAAAATCTGTCCCTGTGAAAGTGCTGCTGCTAAAATGGCCGGCATTGATCATACCAAGAGAAGCACACGCAAATTAGCATTTGTGTGGACGTGCACATTTGTGTGTATCCGTGCGGTTCCAAATGAACGCCTCACAAGCTGAAGTAGCTGAGCGGTGCTATCAGCTCAGTTATTAGGGAGCCATGCTGCTTAATTGCCTATAAAGTGTTGATGAATGGAGCAGTGGGGATATTTACAGTGCTGTTAATGGGAGCGTGTATGCGTGTGCCAATATGGGGAAAAGACTAAACTTGCTGTTCTGAGTATCTAAATCTTTAATTTAATGCTGTGATATATAGCTTTTCCAATACACAGGAGCACTACTATAATTTACCTGGCCCATCACCTAGTCTCCAGTGGCCTGCAGCTACAAGCTACAAGGGTATGCAATTTGTCCAATTTCAAACGATGGATATGGATTTGATATGAAAATATTTCCTATATGGCAATACTTGTTTATTTCACTCAGCGATGGGGTAAATTAGTGTGTACAGAAGGTTGCAAACACCCCACACAAATACAAAAATGGAACACCGAGATCATGTTGTCGTCATGTTGTTATGGCTCAAGGGTTGGCAGTTCGTCTTGTAATCGGAAGGGTGCCGGTTCGAGCCCCGGCTTGGACAGTCTCGGTCGTTGTGTCCTTGGGCAAGACACTTCACCTACTGGCAAGGCCAGAGGGGCCGATGGCACGATATGGCAGCCTCACTTCTGTCAGTCTGCCCCAGGGCATCTGTGGCTACAACTGTAGCTTGCCTCCACCAGTGAATGAATAGTGGAATTGTAAAGTGCTTTGAGGGTCTTTGATAAAGCGCTATAGAGTGCAATCCATTATTATTATCAAAAACTTTCTCCTTTCAAATCTTTGCTAATGCAATGCTGGTGCTTACTTATTGATGAGGACGATGTCAGGAAGCCAAACCTTCCCAGATGGGACGCGTAGCACCTTAATCCCGTCGTGCTCCTTCGGTTTCCACGATAACCGATAATCTGTCCATTCCTGTTTGAATATTTTTATAAAAGGATTTTTGTCCATGAAAAGAGGAGGGATTAAAGAAAGAAAAGCAGAAAATGACAGCGAGGGGAAACTTTGCTTTGACAAATGCAACCAATTTGTCATTGTATCAGTTTATCTTTCATTTCTCCACTTCTGTAATTAGATTCCACAGGGATGGCTTCCCTGTGCATTTGTCCTTGCATAACAAAACACAATTTGCATATTTTTTCATTTTGCCTGCTATTATGACTACTCCAACTGTTCTACTGATTATATGCACAGTGTGCATTGGCACTGAGCTGTACTCGAAAGACGAAGCCCTATGTTAATAAACATAGTGCCACGGGAGTAGGAGTCACGGATGAGCTACTCGGTATGATGTGAAAGAGTTTGTCAGTTAGTGTACACTCAGAAAGCTCCATCTATCGGCTTAAGATTTACTTCAATTTGCATGTATGACGAGCAGGCATGCAAATAGACTCACCAGATTCATGACAACAGTGGTGCTCATTTCTTCATTTTTCATATTCTGAAATAAAAATGCCAAAATATGTATTTCAGTATGTACTTCATTACTGTTTGTTTCAGATCGTTTTTCACTTTGTAGGGATACAGACACAGACTTATGCACAAAGAACATCCTAATGGCATTACAGGTTTTGTGGTGATGGGAGTTTCTAAGATGGCATTCAGGGCAGCTGTGGTACACGAGGCAGCTGTGGTACACGAGGCAGAGCAGCTGTGGTACACGAGGCAACTGTGGTACACGAGGCAGAGCAGCTTGTCTACTGATCAGAAGGTTCAATACTCAGCTTCTCTAAGGTGCATTTTAAAGTATCTGTGGTTAAGATACCAAATCCTAATTTGCCCGCAAAGCATTCAATGGAACATGAGATTTTAAAACAGCTCTGAGATGTAGAAATAAGTTTGTGTATGAGCTTTAAAGTAAGAAAGCACTTTGAGTGATCAGCCAGAGTAGAAAAGTTCTGTAAGTACCATTCCCACCAAACACCATCCATCAGTTTAATGGACTAAATCCAGTTAGTCAATCATCAGCCTATAAAAAACTTCTTTTTAGATCAAAAGTTGGCTTTTTAGGTTATTACAAGCACTTAATTGCAAAACTTGGTTACCACTGTTGCCTCACAATAAGAAGCTTTTTGGTTTAGACCAGGAGTGGGCGATCTTCAGTCAAGGGTCGGTGTCCTGCAGGTTTTAGATGTGTCCTTGATCCAACACAGCTGATTTAAATGGTTAGATTACCTACTCAACATATCTTGAAGTTCTCCAGAGTCTCCAGAGTCCTAGTAATGAACTAATCATTTGATTCAGGTGTGTTGACCCAGAGTGATATTTAAAACCTGCAGGACAGCGGCCCTTGAGGCTTGGAGTTCCTCACCCCTGGTTTAGAATGTGGCCAGCTGAGGGCTTTCTGTGTGGAGTGTGCATACTGCGTGGGCTCCCCCCCCCACAGTCCAAATACATTCTACTGAGGTTAATCGAACCTAAGTTTAGATAGTTAAAACCATTTGTTCCAGCAGCCAAGGGACATGATGGTGCAGTGATAGGCAATGCCACTTTATTGAAAGAAGGGTTTGGACTTTAATCTATTGGTTGAATGAGTAGTTTATGTTTGTGTTTAGATGAATTTTTAATGTTGGTGTTGGAACCACTGGGATATTAGTTTAGCTTAACATAGACAAAGAAGCGGGGGGTGGGGGCATAATGTCTCTAAACAACTCTTTTACAAAAAGGACTAAGAGACAGAGACATGAGGGGATTTGCTGCATGATTGGCATTTTTGCATGTACAACATGTGACATATTGCTTTGTGGGACTGTTGTGCCAAGTCATGAAGGTCAAGTCATGAATTCTGGCTAAGCTTCTGTGGTCCTCGGCCTGCTATTTAAAACACCAACTGGGACAGCTGGAACCAAAGCAGAAGCAGGAGTGGGGGCAGCAGACGTTGGATGTCTTCCTCATGCAAACACATCTTATTACCTCAACCATGTCATTGCCTACATATCACTACCACTCAGGCCCAATGTTAATAATAACTCTGCAGTTACCCAGCTGGACTAGTTCTCATGAGACTAAGTATCCAAGTGAGTTAGTTTTCAAGACAGGTCCACTCCAGAACTTAAGATGGTCCACGTGACAAGAGAGGAAGGAGGAGGAGACAATGACCTTGAGTTTAGGTGTAAGGAGTGTGCTATGTGTGGATGCACATGTGTGTTGGTTTTCGATTGCCATGGAGAAGAGAGCAAAGGGGAAAATCAGAAACTCATAAAGTGAGTGTGTATGTGTACTCACTCATCCTTTAATGCAGTCACACAGGCAGCAGCCCAGTCAGTGCATGCCACAACACTGCAGCAAGAGTAGTAACAGCATCTAGTTCTATTAACTTATCTTCACTGGATTTCTGCTAAATACAGACTAGAAGCTAAACTCCTTCTCATATACAGTGCCTTGAATAATTAAGCTCCATTATATCTTCATGACCTCATCATAACGTATTAGGCAACGGAGTGCTTGGCTCTGTTCATTCTGTTCAGACTGGAGTCTTTGATTCATAGTGTTTTGAAAGTGGGAGGCAGAGCCTTCAGCTATCTGGTGGTTGTCCTGTGAAACCAGCTGCTAGTTTGGATTTGCGAGGCAAAGTCTGGTTCTGCTGGTGGGTTCTTCCTGTTTAAACGCAGTTTTTCCTCCCCACTGTCACAAAGCACATGTTCATAGGGGGTGATAGTTTGTTGAGGTTATACTGTAGGGTTTTTACCTTACAACATAAAGTACCTTAAGGCGATTGTTCCCCTGACTTGTCAGCTAATGGCAAACATTTTGGTGATAGGAATCAGCATTAAACTGGTCAAAACGTCTGTTACATCATACTAGTTTACATTCAGTCCTGGGTTCTCGAAAGGGGCAGATGGAGACCTGGCTTCATCTCCACATTGGTGTAAAATAATTATTAGTAACTTTATTTCTCTCTGCTGACTAAAGAAAAACATTTACTTGTAATCCGCTCTTTGTGCTTTTTCAATCCAAAATTGAGGTGTCTTCTTTTTCTCTCTTTAGACTTTGTTTGAAAAACAATCTATTACAATCAGCCCGTGTTTAAATTTATTCTACAGTGTTAAAATTTTGATGATAATGAATATCCCTTGACTATTTTTTTTTAAATCTGCAGTGACCTGCTGTCTATTGTGTGTACTTGTGTGTTGGGGTTTTGAGCCTCACCAATCCAACGAACGATGTGAGGAGCATACCCACGCGAACCACCACCCTCTCTTCAGGAGTACGAGCTGGTCGGACCTTAAGGTTGTATTTGGAAAAGAGGCTCTTCATTAGAGTATTCTCTGATTCAGTTGCACCTGCAATACACATTGACAGAGGTCAGTTGTCATGGCAACTTTAATGATCGCTAGTCGTTTTAATTTAACTGGCTACAAAGACATCGCTCAGATTAAGCTAGATATGTCCCTTCAAAAGCCTCAGTAACTGCTGACTGCATGGATGCACTGAATTAATACAGGAATTCACTCGTTTACTGGAATTCTTAAACAGCATTGTTTGTGACAGCCTTTTCCCACAGTTTGTAAAATTAGCCTAAATACCTTATACGTTTTCTCTCTTTGTTCTGTGCAAAACACAACACACTGGTAACACTGTGTCGGCAAGCAAGGTGTGCTGTGTATACAAATATAAGCAATCGCCGACTAGCTCAGTACCCAAGTCAATAGTGTGCAACAAGTAGATGTAGAATAAAAATTGATTCATTATTAATTTAGATGATTACTATAACAATTCATTGTAAAGTTGCTGATTGTTTTATACCCAGAATTCTGTTAATCACTTTGACAGACAAATTTTCTCCAACCACGGGGTGAAAGGTCAGCTCTATGTCTTTTTGCTTTTTGCAAATTATGTTGTACTGTTGACTTCACTGACCAATGACTCCCAGCTTGTACTGGGATAGTTTGCAACCAGACTATCCCAAAACAAAGTGACTGGGATGACAACTACCACCTCCAAGTCCAGAGTCAATCAGTCAGACCTTTCAGTCAGAAAAGTGTGGCAGTACTGCTATTGGATGTGGCTAGCCTGCTGTAAGTGGAATTCAAGATTGACAGATGGATTGGCTTTAGCGCGTGTAGTAGTAGTGCATTCCCACATTATTTTCTCTAATAAAAATAAGTAAAAGACATGTATTTCAAATAAGTTCCTTAGGTTCTGAGGTCCTGTTTTTATAGTAATGCTAGATGTTTCGCTTCAGGTCTGCATAATCACAAACCTACTCAAACAGATGCATTCCACTGCATTTTCATGCATAATCCCTGTTACTTGCAACATTTTCCTCTTTGGTGTTGGAAGGTTAGAAGCATTTATAATCAGCAGCTCTTGTGACGCAGCATTCATCACGTCTGGCATTGCTGTGGCCCCAGCAGGATCTGACCTGACAGGAATAAATGATGACGATCACCCAGCAAGGCACCCCATTAGCTAGGCACAAGGAAGCATGGCTGCTGATGGAACGGGAGGTGACTGTTGAAGGCCAGAATTTTGCATTTTTTATCTCACTACCCAGCTGAGATGACTTGGTAAATAACAAGACTGACTAAAGCATTAGCTAAAACTAAAATACTGGATGGTTTTGTAACCAGTTAGAATTAAACTTGTTTTGTACTATACTTTTTTCTTTTATGGGGAGAATTTATGAGTATCTGCTTGAAAAGACCCAGTTATTTAGCTCTTTTCTCATAAACTCACCGAGTGAGTAGTGGCTCAGTAGTGATGAACATGGTTTAAAATTGAAACTGACTGCAATAAGGTTCAGTGTACACGGCATCCTTCTCAGAGTGGTTTGAGCGCACTGTCCAGTGACCACTGGGCAACTTACCAAATAAGTTGTATGAAAAAATGAAGTTATTGATTTCTCTGAAGAAGTGGGTTCAACTTAACTGGCTGTGATTCTCTGCGACTGTAACGTCTCTGATCGTATTTTCTTTAGTTTACAACTGCCGTGAACACAAGTCCTTAAAGATGAAATCTGTCATTGTGTTACTAGTATTTTGTTTCACTATTTCATCATTTCTTGTTGTCCTTCAAACACATCTTTAGTATAAATTCATTCGTGAGTTTTATTAATTTGTTGATGCCAGGAGATGCAATTTGAACGAGAGGTACATATCATAAATCTATAATGGCTCCCTACGTGATATAATCCCTGTGCTTAACTGTCCCCGTATGCCATGTTTCTCACTCCGGAGCTCGTGTGAATGGTTCACCTTGATCCTCTAAACTCGTCCATTTTAGCTGTACATCAGCTCCCGTCTACTTATGATTGAAGTTTGTCAGTTGTCCCAATAGCAGACACATCTTAGCCTAATCAGGGCTACTTCTAGCACTCACAGCTCGATTACAGTAAAGTAGTGGCAAATATGTATGAGCCAGGCATGAGTGAAAAGTTCTTGAAGAGACCTAACATGGGTTACAGGAAGTGTAATGTGGCCCAAACGCTACAACATGCCTGCCACAGTACTGTATGTGACCCACCAAAGGTAGACCTGTGACTAAATAGAGGCAGTCAGACTTACCCAATGCTGTCAGTCATAACTTGTTGTGGCCCAAAGAAGTTTGCAAACATTTGTTGCTATCTGGGTACATTCCATGACACCCTGCTCCACAACACTTCTGACAGTTTTCCTCCCTCACCAAGACAACCAAAGACTAACCTTCTCCTGATGTCAGCTACTTAGTCAATGTGGAAATAAACTCTTACATCTTTTATCATTTATTGCAACCAAGAGGGAAGTAATGTTTAGCTCAAGGCTTCAAATTGGGACTTCAGAAACCAGTGGGTGACATCAAAATAGCTACATCCATCTCTTATATTGTCTTGAAATGCTAGCATGCTAATGTTAACCGATCAAAGAGCAACAACCAAACAGAGCCACTGAAGGTTCTCATTTTTATGTTTAATGACCATGTTTCTGTGGTTTTTCTGTGCTCTTTACACATCAACATGAAATGCTACATGTCTCTCATGATAAATGACTTTCTGCCAGTTTCTAAATTAGGCCATGGGGAAAGACATTAAACACTCAAACCAGATTCATAAGCTAAAGACACATGAGCAGAAGAAAACACATAAACCGCCGGGCCTGTATTAATGTCTAGCCTATCTCTAAGTTTACTAATAAAATATTTTTATTGTACAATATTCCCATAGGAGCTGACATTGTGTCGCAGAGAAATCATATTCCTCGAGTATTACTGTGACGCTTTCTATTATGAATTTGTTCATTTCTGGTACTTTCCATTCTATGATCTTATTCTACATTAGATATTACACAAGTATTCATGTCAGCCTTGCACAACAGCTAACCTTTGTTACATGAGTATACTGTGTCAGTTTGTACTTACCTCCCAATGTGCTCAGGCTGTATAGGCAACATGCCAGCAGGAACAGACCCAGGCTTTTCATGGTGAGGTCCAAACCCAAACTCTTCTCTCCTCCCCAAAATAGATCTTGAATGAATTAATCAAACTTTTTCCCTGCTTAGCTTTCTTCTCCAGGTCAGCTCACCGCAACTCTACAGTTGAGTTTTGACTTGGTCAGTACTCAGTTTGTACTGTTGTTGTCTGTCAGTCAGGCCAGCCATGCCAGCTGCTGTGTGCTCCAATTACCTCCAGGAAGGGGTGGGGGCTTTGGGGAAGGGGTTGGGGATACACATGTACAGCAAACTGGCAGAAATTCTTGTGAGGTTTTATATGCAAAAATTTTGTACATTATTTTCTGGTATATTTCATCTTCCAAAAAAAAGTTGGATCACTGTGTATAGTGTAAATAAAAACTACAAACTGTCATCCAACAGGTCAACAGTTTATGTCACAATAGAGCTAGAAAGAATTTTGGTAGATTCTGATTTCCTGGGGGAAAAACAGAAAACCTGTATGAAATGATAGTGTTTTGGCCCTCAGGCTCCATTAAAACACTTCTGCTGTTTAAATACTTCAGAAAACCATTGTCAATGAAGCCAATTCTGTAGCCACAAAATAAGATAAAACTCTATAATGCAAAGGAACAAAAACCATACGTAAAACAAGGTCCAAAATTACATGCCCCCAAAATAATCTGACCGAAGAAACTTTAAAAATATTTGTTTTTTGGAACGGGAACAATCAGCTTATTATCAGTCCAAATGGCATGGATAACTTTTGTACCTGTGAAGTTCATGTTAAACAATATTTACAGGTTTTGGAGCAACGTCCAGTCAAAAAGTGACAACACAATGTCAAACCGCATCCTGCATGTATTTCAGCAGTATGACTAAAGATGAAATAGGTGCTAAGCTAAGCTGCCAGCTGAACAGACCTGTCACCTAACAAAAAAAATTAGTTCTTTATGAAATGAAAATATCAGAGCCCAAACTGTTGAGATGCTAAAATCCTGGAGTAATTGGAAAACATTTGGATGTGAAAACAGTAACTGTTTCACTGAGTGCTCTCCTCAGCTCCAAAACTCTTGGATGCAATAACACGCTGGCAGCTGCCATATTAATAAGAATAAAATGGGATTCAAATTTCACTGTAATCTAAAACCACTTCTTGTTCTCACACAGTTTGCAGCTCATTTGATGTATTTAATGACTTTTTCTTCTCATGACCCTTTGACCTAAAATCCTGTTTTTGTAATATGACATCACCTCCAGCTGAGTCTTATTCCCTAGCTTCCTTAGTCCGACAGCATCTGGCCTACATCCCCATGCCACTTTCACTTCATTTTTAATTTGCTCAAAGTGCATCTGAGGGGTTAAATTATCCTATTTAAATTGTTTTTCAACTTTTTGTGCACTCATTTCTGATGGATGTTTTGGTTCTATAGGACACACGCAGAACCAACAGACCAGACATCAGCAGCTGTTATTCTCCCAGTATAAAGTCAAGTTGATGAAACACTCCAGACACTGCTGTATTTTCTGATTTGCCCCTGCAGTAAAACATCTACATCCCCCTCTTTATGTCCCTCCACTCATCCCTTCACACCACTCTGCTCTTGCGCACATTCGTCGACCATCCACGCCACCATAATTTATGACACACTGTCACTGCCATTTGGCCTACCGCCAATTTAATTACCATAGAAGCTAACTATTAACAGCTAGCGCCCAGTGTCAAGTCACACATCACGTCAGCGGTCAGGGGAGAGTGCATAAAGCTTCTTTTGGCAGTAACTCAAAGTCAGGACTTCATGAGAGATGATTATTTAATTCTGAAGTAGTTGAGCCAAATTACATTGATTGTTTGTCTACAAATATAAAGTAAAAAGAGATTATTAGGGCTGTGTTAACCTGTGTTGTGTAAGTTTATTCTAAATGTTTGGGGCAGTCATTATAGTTTATTCCTTAGAAGTG
>VOQK01028704.1:3635-16411 GCA_015052645.1 Benitochromis conjunctus | reverse complement strand
ACAGGTTAGCGTGAGCGTCTTACTGCTTTCAGTGGGAGTCCCATGATTTTCTCCTTTCCCTGCTCTCAGCATCGCTGCGTGCACACAGAGTGGAGCAGACAGGGGAAGTGAAATGATTTTAATCAGGGTGAAGATGGCGAGAAAAGCTGTTAGCGTATCGGTGTGAAATGCTTTCGATCTGCTGACGCTTTGCTCTTAGCTTCCTTCATGCAGTGTTAGCGCTCCTGCTGCTGCTGTAGGTAAACAACATAGAATTAAACTGAATAGATGGGCCAGTCTAGAGCGAGTCCAGGTTTTTGAGTCACGATCAGAGCTTATACAGTCCAAGTATGGGATGGATACGTTCCTGCTCACCTTGCTTTATAAACCATAATCCTTTAATGCTACAGAGGCAAAATTTACTCATCTTTTTGTGCACTTTGGGTGGAAACGCATTTAAATGTTGCGTCCGGCTATCTTTCCCTAACCGTAGCTGTGTTTCCAGTTGGCTCTGAAATGATAAAGATGTTTGTTGCAAAAGACTCCTGGAAAACAAATCAAGTAAATTGCGAGTGAACACTACGCAGCTTTCAGACGTATTCATTAAAATGTTTTCTCATTATGTTGATAAAAATGAATTCATTACATCCTCCCAAACTGTATTTGCTGTTCCAAATTGGTAGTTCATGAATTAAAAATACGATTCAGCTCACAGCAGTGTTGCTGTGTTTACGGTTACAATACAAAGAGGTATCGAGTCTCATGCGTCTCGCTCAGTCAGTATTGTGCTTTGACATTGTGCATATTCAAGCTCTGATTGGGCAGCTGTGCTTTTGCTTTCAATGGGAATTGAAGTGTAATTGTGTGCTTTCGGTCTTTTGCGTGAAGTTAAACTTTGACTCCCGGCCATCACAGTGCTCACAGACAGACTGCATCATAGTGAGTGTGCCTGTACCAGCCCTGCGTAGAAGGTGACTCATAGCCAGCTGCTTCATGCGCCTTTGTAGAAGTGAACACAGAGTTTTAAAATATATTATTAATCCTCTGTCTAAACATCAATCGACAATGCTCAATTTAACTCACACCTGCACAAAATGCAACACATCTCGTTAGCCCTTTGTCTTCACTTGACCTTGACAAACTACATCATTTTAGAAACTCAGTCACATCCACTCCCTTTGTTTAAACCAGGGGTGGGGCAGCTCCAGGCCTCGAGGGCCGGTGTCCTGCAGGTTTAGACGTATCCTTGATCCAACACGGCTGATTTAAATGGCTAAATGACCTCCTCAACATGTCTTGAAGTTCTCCAGAGGCCTGCTAATGAACTAATCATTTGATTCAGGTGTGCTGACCCAGGGTGAGATCTGAAACCTGCAGGACACCGGCCCTCGAGGCCTGGAGTTGGAGACCCCTGGTTTAACCCTCTGTGGTCCATTGACGCGCCGGCGCGTCACACCGAGATCGGCGATAAAAGGGGGCGGGGCATGGGGGCGGGGCCGCAATGCGATTCCGTTTTGATTTGTGTTGACAGTGCATATTGCCCTAGACCCCAGAGGGTTAAACCATTCCAAGATGCCGGTATCACTATAGCAGTCATTGCTTATCTTAACCGAAGACTGTCACTTTCTCACATCAGTCAGGAGCACTGTAATCAAAATAGATTATTTTTTCTTCATCTGCAGTCACTTAAGACCTCAGAACAGAACGAGGGAATGACAGCAGATACGATATCTATGAAGTCATTAAAGAAAAGAGAAGCTGGGGTGAGGTGGGTTGCAAAGTTGGTTGCAGATGTGACTGTAGCTTAAAGTAACATACATAGATTTCCCAACTGTAGCAGGTCTGAACCAACACTATGGTTGATTTCATTCTCTACTTCACTATCTTAGACCAAATTTTAATTAACTTTCAGGAGGCACTACTTCTAGGACTTTTCTTAGTTTCTAGACCTTTTGGTGTTGAGTTTTTACGCAGTGGTACAAAATACGGGAGCTGGTGTGGAGGTGGATTGCTAAGTGGCTTGCAGAAGCAAATGTAGGTGGTCTTAAGCATCTTAGCTCCGTGTCCGATATGATATTTGCCAATGATTTGTCTAGAAGGAAGTCAGCTAAACCATCAGATGTGGTGGGCTGGCACTGAGATCGGCTGATCTGCAAAGGCTGATAACTTCATGGCCCGCCTGAACCAAGCTTATGCTTGATTGATTCAGTTAGATTTTAAATGTTGCTGAAATGTGTGGCCAACTCTTATTTCCTGTGGCAAAAATTGAGGACAGCAGCGTTTAGATGTATTATTTACTAGTCATGGCAACATGTGCTGAGCTCTGTTACAGTAAATAAAAATGATGAATTTGGGTCTACCAATCAGAAAGATCAATATAAAGCTCATTAACCAGGAGAGATAAAGACCGACAAACAGGTTGGAGGAAAAAGATCAAGTCAGAGATGGAGAGAGATGGAGACATGGAAAGGTGAAAGACAAGAAACGTGATATAAAAGATACGGAAAGAAGATGTTGGCGTCACAAAAGGCACGAAGGCAAAAACGAGACAGCGATGGAGACGGCAGGAGAGATCGAAAGAGTGAAGTGAACAACTGAATGTGGCAGAGAGGAAAAAGGAAGGTGGATGAATTAAAGTGAAAAGAAAGAGACAGAAGAGAACACAGCATGAAACGAGAGGCAAAAACAGCCAAAGATTTAATGAGAGGGAGGGAATAAAGACGAGTGCAAGAAGAGAGGGGAAAATAAACGAGAACGAAAGAGACAGACGAGAGAAAACCAGACGGACGGAGGTGAATGGTAAGAGGCGCACAAACCAACAGAAAGAGACGATTCACAATCAGCCCATGTCTGCGCCACTCCTCCTCTTCCTCCCCTTCCTCACTCCCTCCCTCCATTTTGTCGTCGTCCTCTGTCTGATGCTGTTCCAACACCTCGGGGCTTCAGCCTCACATCCACCATCCAACACGCTAATGCTCCTCTGCTGCAGTGTAATCAGACGCCAGGAAGAAGGAAACAAACAAAAACACAATCCATCCAAAATAAAGAGCGACTGAAACAAAGACCCGGCTCGTGTGGGCGAACGTGCCTCAAACATTGAGGTAGAAAGTTGTATCTACTGAGGCTGTAATGTCTGTTTAAAGCTGCAGTGATGAGGATTTCTATTCTCCTGTGTCACCGTGCGATTAATCCTTAAATCCCGTTTAATGAATCCGTGGTTGAGACGATCGGTCACCTCTAATTCACAGCAGAGTAACATTTTCTCACCGGTCCTGTTGTTTTATTTAAAGCACTTCTCCGCTCTCTGTTCAGTGTTTATTAGGTTAGGTTATGTCACTTTTGAAGCTTGGCGTTACGGCCAATGAGGGGTGTGAGAAGTGTTTCAGACTTCGTTAGAAGCTTTAAAGACGGGATTCAAAGGCTTTTAGATGCAAACACGGGTTTGGGGTAACCCAAACCCTAAAGGTTCAGTAGGTATACCACTCTCTAGTCTGCTTAAACAGTCATTAAATAACAATTAATGTCTGGCCCAGATGTGGCCCACATCTGCAGTTTTAGTAAGTATTGTGACTTTTGGGCCACACCTCACTCACGCAGGTAGAGCCTGTAAACGATCAAGTCCAGCTCCGGGCTTGTTGGGGCTTGTCGGACCTCGTGAAGCCTGCTGTATTGCAAGTCCAGCTCATGAAATCTACTCTTGATGTGGCCCATGTGGTACTTGCCATGACCCATGTCAAGCCCAGCTGGTGACTTCTGGGCCACGTTTGACCCACTAAACACAAAAATAACCTGACAGAATGAAACACAAAGCCAGTTCCTGTTGTTTAAAGATGAACTCAGTGGATTTGATCCAAAGAGCATCCCTAAAATCCTACAGGTCTGATTTTTGTGGTTGATTTAAGCTTCACTTAAATGATTAATAATGATCAATGTTAAAGTGAAAACAGCCTGCAATGGAAAAACAGATGGTGGTGTCAGTGTCCATCGGTCTGTACGACTTGTTGTACTTTAGCGTCAATCAGTGGCGCACCAATGAAATTATGCTATTTTTCATCCTGCAAAAACACGGAACTGAAATGACGTATCGTGATAAAATGGACCCGAGTCGATGCTGGCTGGGGAAGTATTTTGATGAAACCAATCCCATCGGCGTCTGAATTATTAATAAGCAGAATATTTGATCAGGGGCTTCTTAATCTCTATCCAAACTCAGCTGCTAATGTGACTTTTCCAAACAGTCTGAGCGAATGCATCGCCAGTTATTGGAAGAACGAGACCCAAGATGGCTGATATTTAACAAACCTGATCAAGTCCAGTGAGCTGGAGTTAGATCAGTCAGCTCCAGCTGGGCGAAATGGTATAAAGGTGAATGCATGTGCTGAGCGTCATGTGGTTGCTAGCCTAATTAGTTTATTTCATCTAAATGACGCTGTGATTTTAACATTGTGTGATAGCTGAGGTGTAGATCTGTCCCTAGGCTACCCACAAGTCATAGCTGTAAACTAGAGGCGGGAACAACCCTCGGGGTCAGAAACCAACCACACGGTCACATTTATTTCTGCAAATGCTCTTTTTTGACTCTTGAATTTTAACACTAATGTTGCTGCTTTTTCCAGTCACTTCATGTAATTTGTGTGTTTTTAATAAATGCTGCCATTCTGGGACTTTAAAATAAATGAATAATGGCCAGTCAGGGCCATTCGTGCTGCTTGACATTGATAAAAGCTTCCAGGTATTTATTCAAATACATTTTTGCATAATTCAGGCCAGTTTTTATCCATTCATTGTCATTGCCCAAGCGAGGGAATTGAAGTATCTTGAGATCTTGTTACTGAGTGACGGGAAGGTGCAAGACCGGCGTATTGATGTGCCATCCGGAGTTCGCAGTCAGTATATTTGATTATTGTGGCAACGAGAGAACTGAGCTGGAAGGTAACTGTTTCCAATTACGGGTCGTCTACGTTCTCGTCCTCACACACGACCACCAGCTGTGGGTCGCTGCCAAAAGAATATAATCACAGATAGGAGTGGAAGAAAGGAGCTTCCTCTGAAGGGCGTGAAGGTGACTCTGTGCTGAAGGAGATGGCAGAGGAGGAGATCTGGGCATCTCTGCTGAGACTGCTGCAAGCAGCAAAACAATGATGTGTGGATGGAGTACTCTGGTGTCGTCCTGTGTCACCACAATCTTTTATTACAACAATTAGTTTAGCAAAAAAGGGCTTTTATCACCTACTCTCACAAAACCTTTGAAACGTCAACACTGGCAGTCATGAACATATAAACGAGTGAGTTCGCCCAGGAGACGGCACTTTGGGGCAAAGCCACATAATGTCGGCAACAAATGTCACAGCCAAGATAGTAAAGACTTTATAATACATGTCATTTAGATGTGGCGATGTATAATTTTAAAATGTAGTCAGTAAAACTTTGTAGCCTTTGATCTCCTTTGAGGGCTTTCTTGTGGTTGCAGGTCGCTCTTTGCTGTTCCCACAGATTTCCTTTCAGTTGTATTTCCTCCGAGCAATGTCAGCAAGGTCAGTCGCAGGTGTGCAGATGTGCACACATCACTCAGCAACTCCTCTGTCATTGCTTTCCGTTACATCTGCTCGTGGTTTTTTGCTGCATTGTTTTATTTCTAGTTATTTTTTCTGCATTATTACAGGGGTTTGTTTTTTGTGTGTGGGTATAAAATTGAACTTGATTTGAGCTAAAAGCAGCAGCAGCAGCAGCAGCTTATGTCATTCATTTCTAGAAGAAGATGATTGTAACTGAGGTGCAAAGGTAAAAGCAGTGCTGTAACGTTAGTGACTGGGGTGGGTGGACGGGTAAACAAAGTGTCTAATACGAGAGACGCTTCGTATGTGAATCCAAATCTTTACTACAGAGGTGCTGAACAACAAATCAGACCGCCCGTAAATCTGCCTCTCACACCGCTAACTGCTCAGCCATCGAGGGATAATGAGCGCAAGTCATCCGTCCCATCAGCGAGCCAGAAAGACAGCCAGTCGACCAGTAAGCCATCCAGTTGGCCGGTCAGTCAGTTGTGGCAACAGCATAGTGCGAGATTATCTGGAGCATGTGATGTATGTGTTTACACCTCGCTCCCTCCGTCTGCCTCTCCTCTGTGTGATTGTCTCTCCACCTGAGTGCCTCTTCATCGGCGTCTCTGCCTCCTCCAGTCTGACTCACTCTTTTCACCTTCTCCTCTGAGAGTGTGCGACTGTGCGCACTAAACGTCTGGACTCTCAGAGCTGAAAATTACTCTGCGCCGGCACTCGTGTGTGTGTGTGTGTGTGTGTGATTCATTGATCTGCTGATTCATTCATTAAACTGTCAAAATGTGTTACAACCGAGGAATGTTTGGAAGCAGCAGTCTGGTCGTGTTTTATAGTTTTCCTCAATGAAAACAAACCACACCAGCAACACACTGGTCTCACCAGCAGGTGTTTTATGTGCGTCTCTCAGAACGAGACAGACAGCGTCTGATTGGTGCTAAGTACCCAGCATATAAAATACATGATTATTACCCATGATGACCTTGGTTTTTTTAAAATCATATTATCATTAAACAGATGAAACACCTGGGTCAGTGCTTGTGTTCGTCTATATCCTAGATATTACATTTATTATTGAAACTAACATCCCAGTATCCTGTGACGACGATGGCTAATGACATCATCGTCACAGAATGAACAACGACAAGCAATGCAACAAATGCAGTACAAGAACTCGTGAGCACGACACGAGGCTTTCACTTCTGTGTGGGTTTTGCATTTCATCCTTTTAAAAGTGTGTGTGTGTGTGTGTGTGTGTGTGTGTGTGTGTGTGTGTGCGCGCGCATGTGTCCACATGACCATGTATTCATATTTTGTGACCAAAAATTTTAAGTTTACTATACTTGTGGGGACCAAAATCCCAGTCATTTTGAAACTAAAAATGTGGTTTTAGTGTCAGGGTTACAGTTAGGTTAGGGTTAGGCATTCATTTTTCTGTGTGTGTGAGAGATTAGAAAACATACCTGCATTTCATGTCCTGATGAGATTATTTGTCATGTTACGCTTCATTCCCCATTCAGTGCACAGTCCAGACCAGACACATTGAGCGTCTATGGTGTTGCTTTAGACTTATTAACCATCTGTCTCTCCCTCCCCTTCCCTTTTTTTTCCTCCTGCAGGAGTTTGGAGGACTAGTAGGATGCTGAGTATCTTTCCTCCTCGCCACTGCTCTCAACCCTGCTCTCCATGACCTGAGAGCACCACCACAACGGGAGGAACGAAACACTAGAAAGAAAGAGAGAGGAAGAGGAGGACAGAAGGCCAGGGAAGAAAGGCAGGCCGGAAGGAAGAGACTTTTTTTGTTGTTATTGTTTGGTTTCCCTTTCTGAGATGGCGGCAACGGAGGCCAGCACAGCACCAGTGGTCCAGGAAGATGGAAAAAGCACCGAAAACAAGCCAGCAGAGGTGGAGCAAGCGGCCAAAAACGCCAACACGAGCTCAGAGACTGTCAAAGCTGAGGCTGTCGATAAAGACGGCACAGCCATCAACAGCGAGGTTGTCGAAAACAAAGAGACTGTGAATAATGACACAGCGGCGGCTGATGCAGCGGCAACCGAGGAGGGGGGAACCGCGGCGGCAGGCGAGAATGCACCGCCGCCTCAGAGCTCTGAAAACACCGCTTCCACCGCTGAACCCAAGACCTCGTTCCTGGACTCCTTCCTCAACAAGAGTGGCCTGGGAAAGGTGATGGGTGGAAGGAAGAAGAAAGAGCAGAGTGCCCCCACAGCTGGAGGTGAGGAGAGTGCGGCCGAAGGAGGGGAGAAAGAGGCCGAAAAAGGACGCGAGGAAGCTGCAGGAGCAGCACCAGCTGAGGGAGGAGCAGAAGGAGGTGCAGAAGGCGAAGCGGCAACAGAGAAAGGTGCAGAAAATGGGGAGAAGGAAGACGAGAAGAAAGCGGAGAAAGGCAAACCAGCGGAGGCAAAATCCACAGTTCGAGATCTGATCAGGAAGCCCGTGGCGAGAATCTTCTCCCATCGCAGCACCGAGAAGAAGGAGGGCGCCGCTGCAGAGCCCCAGAAACCAGTAAAGGTCCGGTCCAAGTCCCTGGACCGGCTGGAAGATCCCGAAGCACTCAACACCACTGCAGACTCCATCGTAGAGGAAGGAGGAGCAGCAGGAGGTGCAGAAGGGGAACAGAAAGCCTCGACCTCTTCGACAACAACTAAGCACATGAAGCGTTGGCACTCCTTCAAGAAACTCATGGCTCAGAAGGCACACAAGAAGAGTGGAGGAGGCGAGGATGGGAAGGAGGAAGGAGCAGAGGGAGAAGGAGGTGGCGGAGACTCCTCCACACTCGACTCCAAAGAGTCAGGCCAGAAGAGGTGGAAGCTGAAACGCTCCTGGACCTTCCAGGGCTTGAAGAGGGACACCTCCATGTCCGGCATTAGTGGCAAGGCCAAGGGCTCCGACAAAGACTCCGCTGAAAATGCCAAGGCCGAGGAGCCTGCAGGAGGAGCTGAGGGAGGAGAGGAAGCAGCTAAGGCAGAGGGAGGTACAGAGGGAGGGGAGGAGAGGGAGAAAGCAGAGGGAGGGGAGGAGGAGAAGGCGGCGGCAGCAGGTGGAACGGTGACACAACATGCCAACGAGATCTGGACCTCCTTCAAGAAGCGCGTCATTCCCAAGAGCAAACGCGCCAACACGGAGTGCCACCCTGGAGGCGAGGAGGACGCGCCTGCGGCCTCGGGTGAGTCGACGCAGAGTCAAGCGCGTAAACACAACTGGTCTTTACAAAGTGTTATGGTCGACAGGCTTCGTCTGAGCTCAGTCACCCTGACATCAGCCAAAGCAGTCGCAACCGTGGTTATCCATGTTGTCTGTGAAGCATGGGCAGGTCCAATGGCTGCAGGCGTGTAACCGCACGTGGGAGGAGCCAAGGCTGCTAACATTAGCCACACTCTTGCTTTAATTTAGGCGTGTTTTACACATAAAGCCATTAGAAGAGTGCATTTAACTCTGCACATTAAGAGATTCTGCTAAAGGAAACAAGGCGTGGGCATCCGTACGTGAGTGACCATGCTGGAGCTTCCTACCTTTGGAAACCTCGTGAACCCTTGAAGCTTTAGAGGGTTTAACATCCATCCATTCTCTTCTGCTCATCCAGTTTCTAAAATGATAAGCAAATATTACACACAGGTTAACAAATGAAACTCATTTAAGATCTCGCCAGTTATCACATGACCCTCCGCTGCGGTTCGGCCTTCAGATCGAGAATCGCTGCTCTTTGGGTGTCGTCATTTCCAGATTTATCATCTGCTTAAAGTGAGCAGAGATGTATTTAAGAGTCCGAGTCTTAAGCAGCGCGAGGTTTTTTGGTTTTTGTCAGCACCGCAGTTGGACACCGCTTAAAAATTCAGCTTCTGAAGCCGGCAGCTTGTTTGCACTCGTTTCAGTCTGTCGCTGTCCACCAAGGACACACAGGAGTTAAAGGCTTGTTAACTCTGGGGGAGGTAATGTAATTGAACATTGTCCCAAATAAAATATTCAACGGGTGATGTGAAATTCAAATTACAGCACATCTTAGGTCAACAGAAGAGACTAAATTAAGCTTTTTTTCTGCTCTTTCTGCAAACATGAAACGGGGATGTTCTCTCTGAGAGGAGATTTGTTTTAGTTGATTTCCTCTTTAATTGCTCATAAAATATTCCACCTTCTTTGGTTCACAGTTGAAATTTCATGTTGTAATTTAAAAAATCTCAAGATTGTTCTTGTTTTTTACCGCCTACGGCCTTCAGTGTGATTAGATTAAATGTTGGCACCCCGGCGGGCGGGCAGGCGGCGTGAACTCCGACGTTTGTGAATATGATAACGTGAGAATGAGGCAACGTAGGATTTTCAAAATGATACCATAAGTGGATCTGCTGAAAATCTCGGACAAGTTGGAATCTCAGAGATCTCGACCTCAAGGACGAAGTCGGTCTCTAATATTTTTCATCAATATATTTGTTTTTATTGATATAAATATTCATAAACACTTCTTTCACTCACTCGCTGTAATCCTGCGCAACTAATTGACGCGCACACCCTGATGAACTTTAACCTCAAATCCTCTTCTCCACTCTAGGTGAGGAAGGCACCACAGAGGACGGAAAAGACGGAAAGTCGGCCAAAGCCAAGCGCTCACATTTTGGCCGTGCCGTTTCCCTGAAGAACTTCATCATGCGGAAGGGCAAGTCCACCAGCGTGGACACGGGCGAGGGCGCCAAGGAGGAGGAGGCCGCAGAGGGAGGAGAAGCAGCGGCAGAGGAGGGAGGCGCCGACGGTGAAGCTGCCGCAGCAACCGAGGAGACCAACAACAAAGATGCAGCGGCAGCAGCTGAGAAGACACCGGCAGAGGAGAGCGGAGCAGAGGTGGCGAAGGAGGTGGAGAAGGAGGTGGAGAAGGAGGCAGAGAAGACAACGGCTGAAGCTCCAGTGACCAATGGGGAGAACGGCTGCTCCAACGGCACAGAGGAGGAGAGCGCCACACATAATCACCAGGAGGAGGAGGAGGAGAAGACGACGGGGAGCAGCCCCATGAAGAAGAGCAAGGAGGCGGGAGGGGTGAAAGACGAGGCCAACGCCAAGATCATCAACGCCACAGCAGCCGTGAACAGCGGTGAGTTAGAGCACGCCGACCGGGACTCTGACGAACCTCAAAGCAGCAGCAAAGACGGAGAAGCTAACGGCAAACGGCAAGAAGCGCTAACAAACGATATCCATAAACACGCCGCATGCAGGGACCGCCAGACGCAGATAGCATTAGCGGTTAGCGGGGAGAAGGGGGAAGGGCAGGGGGAGGCGGAGTCTCCACAGAATGGAGGTTGTCACGATGCTGAAGATTCACATGACCAGGGAGAGGAGGAGGAGGAGGAACTGAGGAAGAGGGATCTAAGAGAGGCGGCCGTGGTCATTGTTCAAAACGTGATGTCAGCAGCAACCGACCAATTAGAGAAGGAGCTGTGTGTGGACAACGGGTTAAACGGGTGCTATGATGCTGACATCAGATACTAGGAATGCGCGCACACACGTGTGGAAATGATACCGTGAAATGTGCCAAATGTAACACACACGTTAGCACAGATTAGCATAGATGTGGCGATCATGGAGCTGTGAGGGGAGGAGCTTATCTTTGTGCAACGACTGAAAGCAGGAGGAGAAACGGTCTCCTCAAATGTCACAAATTAAAAACAAAATCAGATTAAATCTGAACAGAAAGCAGGAAAACATCTGCCTGCAGAGAAGCGGTGAGATCCACTAACTCAAGAAGTGTTCTTGGTCTGGTACCTGCAGATGCCTTCAGGCCGTCCAGAGTTTAGCACTGAGCATGTGCAGAAACGGGCTCGTTTCACGTGCGTAAACCTGTTCAGCCCAACTTTCTCTGCGGCCAAGGTGACTTAACAAATCTGAAGTTACTGATTTCCTTTGAACTTTTAAATTCAATAAGAAGAATTGAATATAATTTATTGAAGAGTTTAAGTAATAAATTCGTTGGTGATTAAACTCGGATGAAGCTACACGGCAGGTCAGAGTCCCGGTGAAAGAGACTGACAGACGAGCGCATGGACACCGGCTGAATGAGTTTAATAGTGTGGTAAGACGAGATGATGTGTAGTCTAGCGGGCCAAACGCCTGATAGGTAGATGTGTGAATACAGGTGTTTCTTACTGAACGTAATAAGAGGTTAAAGAGTTGGAGGTGGTGGGGGACACGGGTTCAGCTCGGAGAAGTTTAGACATAGGTGGATGTTTTTGACTGTGAAGCCCCAATCCAGGCCAGCTGCTAGCCTCCATGGTGACGGAGACCTGCACCGCAGTCTCCTCCTGAAATACAGCTGTGACGACAAGCTCGACCTGCTGATTTTGGGACTGATGTTTGAAAGGTCACTCCCCCCGCATTCAGTCATTAAGCTAAGCTAGGCTAACCGTGACCAGCTCCATATTCAGCCCACACACTGACTGACGCTGTTTACCTGTATGTTGAAAGGTGCACGCACAGAACCACACGCTGTAATTATAGGCATGCCAGCTTTTCTGGGCGATTGCTCGGTAAATATGACGCCGTTCTCCCTGAATCCCTTTAAGGCGTAGAGTAGATGTTTGCTCAGCAGCGAATCACCTGAGTTCAGCAGAGGGAGAGAGAGAGAGAAGTTCATGCACAGACGAGCAGCAAAAAGCTTTCAGCAGTGGCCGGGACTCAGGTGGCGAGCGCGGGAGGAAGCCGGCTGCTCGTGGACTTGTATGAAAATGTACATATATGATCATCTGCTCTGCGGCACATCCTGTTAGTGTGTAGAGCTAATTTGATATTGAAGTGACTTTGGTAGGTTTTGACCTATACACGAGAGGATCGAGGACAGACACGAGGAAATGTGCCGATGGAGGTGAAATTTAGCACGTCCTGATTTTGGAGCCTTTTCTCTTCTTTACGTGAGGGCGGTCTGCTCTGTGGACTCGCTCTTTTCCTTCCTGCTCCCACCGCTTCCCACGTTCCCACCAGGTAGCCGGCGGGAGCTGGTGGACGCTGAGCAGTAGGAGGTGAAGTGCCTGCGAACCAGAAGGCGCTCTGTTTCCTCCTCCATTATTTATCACTTTCAGCCTCCTCTTCATTCAAGCGCTACGTGAGTCTCGGTGTCCAGCGACCGCCTCGCTTTGATCTCCCGGCAGATGCTCGTGGAGAGGAACGCAGCTCTTGCTGCTGCTGTGCAGTTCATGGGGAGTCTCTTTAAAGCTCCAAGTAAAATGAGCTCAGTTTAGCGCCCAGCGT